>JAEAOA010000234.1:77500-155130 GCA_016746295.1 Potamilus streckersoni | reverse complement strand
AATAATTCATGAACTAGATCCCTGCTGGTATTATTCTGCCACTGGGTTGTCATGGGATGCTTTGCTAAAGTTTAGTAAGTTAAGGTTAGAATTACTGACAGACGTGGATATGTTCAATTTTAATTGAAAAAGGTATCCGAGGCGGTATTAGCGTGATAACGAAGAAATATGCTGAAGCAAACAATAAATATTTGAAAGAGTATAATCCTAACCTTCCCTCGGAAGTACATAATTTATCTAGATTGTAATAATCTTTACGGTGGTTCGAAGGCAAAACCAATGCCTATTGGTGGATTCATTGGATAACGGCTGATCGATTTCTATCGGAGACAGAAAAATATACCCGACGATGTTTCCTATTTCGTTGAAGTTGATCTTGATTATCCAAATTCGCTACACAAATTACATAACGATTACCTTTCTGTGCGGAATCGATGGTCATATATTATAGTTTTGTTATCAAAATAACAACAAGCGTTATCATCACCAAGGCAACATTCCATGGTCAAGAAACTAGTACCAAATTTACTTGATAAGAAAAATTACGTTTTGCATTACAAAGTTTTAAAACAAGCAGTCGATGCTGGTCTTGTGTTGAGAAAAGTTCATCGTGTACTAAAATTTAATCAGTCGTCGTGGATGAGAGGTTATATAAACTCAAACCCTTCAAGAATAGCTGCAGCGAAAACAGAGTTTGAGAAAAACTTTTTTAAACTGATGAACAATTCTGTTTTTGGTAAGACGATGAAGATTATTAGGAAACGTGTAAATATTGAAATAGTTAATGATGTCAATCGCAGAAACAAACTTGTGTCAGACGATGATTTTGTGAGCATGAAAATATTTAATGAAAATCTTGTTGCGATACAAAGAAGAAAAGTAAATCTAAAACTAAACAAGCCGATCTATGTTGGAGCTGCAGTGTTAGATTTATCAAAGTGGCTGATGTATGATTTTCATTATAATTTTGTTAAAAATCAGTGGTAGGTTAGTAGATTATTGTTTACTGATACTGATTCGCTCGTATATGAAATCGAATGTGAGGACATCTATCAGGACCTGTACAATAATCGACATCTGTTTGATCTTTCCGATTATCCACGTGACAGAAAATTTTATGACGACACAAATAAAAAGGTTATTGGTAAGTTTAAAGATGAAATGAACTCGAGGGCTATCAAACATTTTATCGGATTACGCAGCAAATTGTATGCCGTATTATTGGACAATAATAAAATAACGAAAAAAGCAAAAGGTCGGCCTCGTAATTTTGTTAAAAAGTTTATAAAATTTGATGACTACAGGTATGCGCTTGATGGTGGTGTTAGTTCTATGAGAGCTATGGCAATTCGAACTAATCATCATAAACTCGAAACAGATGTTATTATCAAACGTGGATTGTATAATTTTGATGACAAACGCTATTGTGAAAATGGGGTAGATACATTTGCCCTTGGGTATTGTCATGATGATAGATCTATACTCGACATTATCTTTTCCAACTGAAATGTTATCTAAACTTATAAAATAATGCTTGAAAATTTGATAATGAGAAATAGCTACAATAGTAACATCAAATATCTAATGATGGATGCTAAACAATTGACAGTTGAATTTAATAATGAAACATCAGGTATATATTTTAATGGAACACATGACAAGTTAAAACTTTCGCTCATCAGATCTGATAACAGCGTGTATTTCAATTATCTCGAACAATTGTAGCAAAAGTTGCTTGCAGAATTTAACAACTTTCACAGCCCCATTAGCCAACAAAAATATACTAAACTCACAATTGATCTCGATCGGTCAAAGGTATATTTTATCGACAAAAAATATCCTCTGAACAAACCAAAAATAAAAGATTTGTTTGAGTCCCGTCGCTGCGTGAGCGGGAAAGTAAAATTTAGTATCTATAATCGTGATAATGAAATATTTTTAATATCAACAGTTGAAACATTAATCATTGGTAACGAGATATAAAATAATGTCATTTTCATTCTAATGCTAGTTTAATTTCCGCCTTGTTAACTGAAACGTTCTAATGTACAGTTTAATTTTCGTCCTGTTATCTGATAAAAAAAACTTGTGGTAAAACCCATTTGCCGTCTTTAAAATAATCATATTCCACGCATGCGCTGTTCTAACAAATTCTAACAAATTGTCTGGTTACAAAATACCTGTCTACGTAGTAGTAGTATAGGGAAATGAGGGTTTGGCGGTCGTGGGGGACGAGATGTGGGATGGGGGGTGAGCTAAAACCCTCATTTCCCTGTTTTGGAAACCCTCATTTAATTTATACTTGTTTGGAGGGTAAAAAAGTGAAGTGAGCCAAAATCATTATTTCCCTACACTACTACGGCACCCCACAGAAAGGATATCAGAATATTTAGATCATTTTATGAGACCACATGTCCAAAAATTACCATCTTATCTTCAAGACACGACAGATTATCTCATAAAAAGCAAAGCTAGTGAACCATTACTGCCAGATACATTACTTGCTTCCTTAGACGTCACATCTTTGTACACCAACATACCGCACAACGAAGGGTTACAGGCATGTAGCGAAGCATGGAAAACAAGAACTGTAAACAATCCACCCACACACTTCTTAGTCCAACTCCTGGAGCTTGTCCTAAAACTCAACAACTTCGAATTTAATGAAGTTAACTACCTACAAATCAATGGAACTGCAATGGGTATTAAAATGGCCACTTCGTATGCTAACATTTTCATGGGAAAACTTGAGGGTCAGCTCTTATCATCGGTGGAGTGTACACCATAGCAGTGGGTACGCTTCATCGATGATATAGAAATGAAGTGGCAGTATGGAAGAGAAAGTCTGGATGACTTCATATCAAAGGCAAACAACTTCCATCCTTCAATAAAATTCACGGCAGAAATTTCCAACTAAAACCATGTTTTCCTGGACACAACAACCAGACTGGTGGAAAACAAATTACACACACAGACATCTACTCAAAACCAACCAATAAACACCAGTATCTCCTCCCAACCAGCTGTCATCCAAAACAATGCATTAAGAACATTCCATATAGCCAGGCACTGAGAATATGCAGAATTTGCTCCGACGATGAAAGATTCCTAGAAAGGTCTGAAAAGCTGGCTAAACATTTAATTTACCGAGGCTACGTCAAAGACCTGATTGCGGAGGCAATCCAAAGGGCCAAACAAACAAACCGTGATGACCTACTCCTCAGATATGGACAAAAAAAAAAGGTTGATATGGTACCATTTATTCTGACCTATCACCTGGACAATCCCAAAGTAGGTAAAATCATCGCAAACCACTGGCCAACCGTGCAATCTTCAGACATACTAAACCTAATACTTCCTAACAAACCTGTGGTAGCTTACCGGAGACCACAAATCCTAAAGGATATCCTAGTCAGGGCAAAGCTAACGCCAATCGCTAGTCAAAACCAGCCTAGTCAATAAGGACCCTGTGGCGATAAAAGATGCAAAACCTGTCAACATATGATAGAGACCAAGACATTCACTAGCACAGTGACTAAAGAAAAACTAAACATACATGGTCCAAACGAAACGTGCAAAACAGAGAATGTGATTTATCTCATCACATGTAAGATCTCTGGCCTTCAGTACGTCGGAGAAACTGAAAAGCTACAAAAAAGTATAAACCTTCATAGATCTGATTGGATGACAAAAAAGCTGTACAGAAGCCCGGTCGGAGAACACTTCTCCTCCCCTGGCCACACTTTCAGTGATATAATACTTATCGCTATTGCTAACAACGACAGCTGGAGTTCCGAAACCAGGAAGGAAAAGGAATCATACTGGATATGCCGCCTTAGAAAATTGAAACCAAGCGGTCTAAACCAAGAAGACTAGAAAATGAAAACTATGCGCAAGTAGACTTTAACATTTTCTGATTCTTCTTATTATCCTTCAATTTTTACTATAAGAATAACCGGTATAGAATCAAATATCTGGGATATAGTCTGCGTTACATATGTACAAGAAGTAAAAATAGATGTCGCTTTGGCTTGTAGACTTTTAGGGAATTATACAACGTTTTCAATTTCCGTAACTAGTATATACAAGCTGGTTGTATTTATAGTTTTAGCACATGTGAAGACAGCCATGTAGAGGTTTACAAAAACAACGTTTTGTGTTTATTTGTTATCGTATATATGTTTTGTAACTGCCTTTGAAAAAGACTCATTAAGAGTCGAAAGCGCTTAGTATAGTTAGCTACTAGTTTCGCACTGTTCGTCGTCAGTTTATTGCATCTATTTTAATTAATCCCTGACACACGTAATCCCTTGGTGGATCCAGTACGCCTGAAAGGGTTGTTATTCGCCATATGATTTGTATTCTTTATATATATATATATATATATATATATATATATATATATATATATATATATATATATATATATATATATATATATATATATAATATATATATATATATATATATATATATATATGTATATATATATATATATATATATATATATATATATATATATATATATATATATATATATATATATATATATATATATATATATATATATATATATATATATATATATATATATGCATCAGATATATCTCTTTGTATGTATATCAGTGCCATCTCATGAATCGTTTTGATTTCTTTCCGTATCGCAATCTATAAATAGGTCGGACTCCAAAGTCACATGTGTAGTTGATACGGGAGCAAACGATATACTCTAACTTCAAAATCAGAGGAAGAGAAAGTGGGGATGACAGATACAGTTTGACCAACAATTTGATCTATAGAGTTAGCAATATTCATAAAATAATACGGTGGTTTAATAAGAAACAATCGTTGTTGGTTGCCAAATTTACCGTAGGTTACATTTTTTTGTGTGCAGCTGTGAAACCAGAGTACAGACTTCCTCAATTTATTCTTATATCCCTTTTGCATTCGTCAGACTTCGGAACTCTTGGTTAATTAAACTTTTTGCTTTTTTATTTTTGCTATATCTTAAATTATAGGACCATTTTTTGAAAACAGTTTGCAACTTAATGGAATGCTTTTTTTTAGAACATTCTAAGACTATGTCTATTGATGCACTGTAAATAAAAACCGTGGTAAACATCAGGATGACCAGTTATTTCGTTGGAAAATCCAATGTACTAGAGTAAGACAAATTTGCTAGTTTCCGCTACTGAAAATGATTTTATTATTTAACGCACTCTCAATCATTGCGTATTATTTGTTTACAAAATGCAAGTTACTAGTCAGGAACACAGTGAACTTGATTTTGGATGAACGAAACAAAATCATTTGTTTTTATGTATTCAGATTGTTTATTTTGGGAGAAATTATTTATTCAATTAATTTTGGTATGGAATGAAATGTATTCCTTAATAGTTTGTGACTGAAACATCAGAACTATATTGATTTCAAACAAGAAGATATTGGATAATATCATTATGATCATTATGATTAATTAAAAGACTCTTAGCACATCATCACACGCCTGGTCACTGGTAGATTAGTATATAGAAGACAGCAAGCTTTTCAACATCGTCACCCGATTACTCTCTTAGCTGACACATTTATTAATGATGCCTTTGACGAGGTGACTTATTTCCCAGTTATTAATCTTTCAAAAGGTATATATCACAGTGGTATTCACTATACTATTCACTGTGTTTGGCAAACAATAGACAATTAATCATTATCAACTATGATCCATATCATTAGATCACCTGATTGGTCCAGAGGGCTATTATTAAGACTGAAACCACTAAAGTACCTTTTAATTAATTTGTTAAAATTTGGTCGTGATGAGGAAATGGAGACAACCTAAGCTACCATTTTTCAGTGCCCTATCAATGTTTTGTTCCTAGGTCTTATAGACAGGACATTCTTAGCCCTAACCCATGATAATCCTTTGGCTGGTCAAAAAGACTTATCCTAAGATCTTGAATCATTTGCATTGATCGAAAATGAACAGTGATGTTTGTGCATACTGTAAATCGCATCAACTAGTAGAAAAGCCCACTCATAGAATACCCGAGGCTATTATGGAACTTATTCCTCCAGCTGATCAGCCATTTAGCAGAATATTAATACACTGCATAGATCCCTTTTTGACCCTAATATTTACTTACACAAGATTTCCAGAGGCAATTCTTCTCAACATAATAACAATTTAAGCATTATTGCAATTTTTTTTAAACATCTTTTTATTTTGCAAACTGGTTCTGCCTACATCAGATCAGTCTGAGCAAATGTTAGGTTTATGTCTGAAATGTTCCATACATTTATAGATGAAATATTTAAGTGTAAAGCTTATCACAGTTAAACTGAAATTTTGAAAATATGATTCAGTCATACTGTTTTGAGACTGGAAAGAAAATGGGACACCTGTGTTAGGAATAAATTTAGATCTTTAGCATTTGGTTCCATTAATTTAGATATTGGACACAATGTCCACTGACCAATTAAATTTTTGAATAAACGTCTTTACAATGAAACTTTAGACGCGATTCTTCTAGACTATGTTTTCTAATTTCACATGCAAGTGTATCAAAGGTTCCATAAGTGGTCAGGTAATTGTATTAATCAGTCAAACATTAAATTAAGGTATAATACACCTACAAAGAAAAAATATTTTTCAAATTCCCTAGCCGATTCCTCAACATCTTCCTTTGTCTAGGAATTTTGTTGCCTATAAAGATGAAATGAATTGTTGTAAATTAAACCATACACACTCCAGCATGTTCAATTAAAAATAACTTTGGCGAATAAATATGTTAAATAAGAATGTTGATAGAGACAGCCATCTTAATCATGCAATCGAGCACGATGTACCTGTCGAAGAGTAAGAGGATATAATAAAATGCCTTCGGACTGTTTGGTCTAAAAGATCATAGTAATTCAGAAGTCTAAAATGATTGCTCATTTATATTCTGGACAAAAGACACAGTCACATTTACAAGAAATGTCTCAATTAAAGCAATTATTTTATTTTTTTTAATGTGAGCACTTCTTTTCTTATATTCCAGTCGAAACAAGAAACAACTACCACGATGGTTTAGTTGTAGATTCCAAGCCTTTGCAACAGCGGCCATACACGATCAACCATATAACACAATTTGTGAACAAAGACGTCAATATTTGCCAGAGAATGATTTCTAAGAGAATGTATGCGTGACTCACGCATATTCCTCTACCAGACCGTGAACATTGTGACCAAAATATATTTATTCCGATTGTCAAGAATCGATGACTGCATAGCAAAAACTAAAGTGGTGAAATGTATTAACAAATTAGACATTTTGATAGGAGTCTGGATTATTTCACTCATGGAAAGGGAAATTAGCTGTCGGCATTCGTAACTCCAATGGATATAATTAATATAAGTTAATTGCCGTTTGGGACGAAACGTTCGCCTTGCGCTTTTTATCGTTTTAGTAAATATGATTACATCTTCCCAGTGTTACAATTCTATGCTCAAAAAATTGTAATAGAAAAAGTAAAATAACAACGAACTTTATAAATATTAGCAAATGCTATATTTCCCTGATATGCAAGGTGAAAAATTGGAAAATGGTATTGCAAATTAAATCCCAGCGTGCAATGTTACAGTATAATATAATAGAACGTAATACAATTTACTCATTGTAAACTAACAACCAAACAATTCAGTTATTATACATACCCTCTAGTTATATTGCGAATCTTATACCGATGACTCTGTCGTCTAAAACGTCAGATGGGAAATTTCACTTGCAAACCGTTATGCAGTTTCTTTAATATTCCGGTATTATTGCAGATTTGAACATTTAGTTGTAAAAGCCGAAAAGTTTGCATGCTATGTGTTACATTTTGCTCATAGTTAAGCGCCACAAGAAAAATTAAAAACTAATAAATGTATAAATATGGTGGTACTCTTTGAAATCCCTGTGCATTATCAGCAGAAAATCAGCTGAGATATTCCATTATGGTGAATATTAGTGGAATATTGGGTCCACTGTAATCCCGAATATCTGAACTCTGACCAAATTGTTTAAATAAAGTTTTATTGCTCTAACCATTGTACACGAAGGACTTTGATAAAAATCGTGATCCATCACCCTAACCAGTTCTACTCTAAAAAAGATAATTGACAAGCAAGGAAACAAAATTCCAAAACGAGACAACATGTTGGCTTTCTAATTGGACTTGCACAATCTGAAGATTTATACTCATTCAGCTTTTCGCTCCAAATATGTATTAATATCCCTATCTTACGTCACTGCAAAATCTAAAAGAACAATGACAAATTGTTAAGTATAAATCGAATTATATAGGAAGTAAGGAATATCGACATTCCAGGCACATCATGGCAAAGAACAATCAGATTGGATATGCACTCCCATATGCTAAAAATTGTTATAATTTGTACAGGCATATTTTGTGTCTTCGTTAACTCGACCAAATCCAATTATATGGAAATGCATATTCAGACTAATTGTAAAAGAAAGCTTTAGAATTAAATCATTTTTTCCATTTAAGGGAGAATCAATGCCAAAGCGTTATTTCTATTTTGGCAGTTTATTCTCCATGATTATAAATTATGTATAAAAGTATTTGTATTTGCCATGTACCCAATTACAGTAGTGGAGTAACCTTGACTAGAAAGTATTTGTTTTTATCAACAGACACAGACATAGTAAGCTATTGGGCCCTATGAAGAGTGGACTAAAAGATGATCATGCCATTGGAGGGATAAATATATTAATTTGGGTAATGATCTAGGAATAGAAATTCCTCCACAAAGTAACTGGGCAACTATGAAGTTCACCAAATTCTTTATTCTAGCAATTATGCAATATAATGTTTACCTTAGAATGATCGAAAACTAAATTATTACATTAAGTGACAGTGTTTTTCAAACATCGAATTGCTACTAAGATTATTAGTGAGGGGCTCTGATCTGCTTACCTGTGAAGCAGCTCATGTGATTCTGCAATATGTACAGAAAGCAGAATCCTATCTATTGCCTGTGCTTAGCTGTTTGATTTAAGAGAGTTTTTATTTATTGACATTCTGATCTCTCCTGGGACGGACAAATTGTTCAGTAAAAAAAAAACATTAATTTGAATCATAGAATTCATGCAATTAACTTGATAGATTACTTAAAGTGATTAAATAGAAAATCCTTTACTTTTCATCACCCTCAAGTACTTTTATTATTATACTCAATACTGCAGCACACAACATCAGGGGTCTTATTCTTTGGGAAACAACTGAAAATTAAACACTATCTCATTAGATTGAAAAAAAATGCTTATAGTTCATTCGTCGGATTCAATTAGCAAAATTGATATGTTAATCATTAAACATGTTCACTGACGTATACTAGGAAAATATTTTTTTTCAAGTTTTAGAAGACTGTTTGGTTTCGCCTGTTCAATTACCTTTCATATGACCATGGAGTAGTTACATCAGAAAGTATCGCTTATCTGTTGTTGATCAGAGGCTTTGCTCATGGTTGATCAATTATACAAAACGTTTTTATTTTTTTTTTTTTTTTTTTTTTTTTTTTTTTTATTTTTTTTTTTTCTTTTTTTTTTGTTATTTTTTTATCTAATTTTTTTTTGGTTATTTATTTTTTTTCAAAACGGCGGAAAAAACTGAACGTAACACATTAATTATATGCTCCCTTTCTCAGCAGCAGACAAGAAATAATAAGATACATTCAAAATAGTGGTATATGATAAATGCTATTTGAACTAGACTCCTACAATGCTCAATAATCAAGTCCTTGTTATCAGCTTTGGCTGTAAAAGCTATAGATGTAGGACACGTTAATAAAATGAACTTATGAAAGATAAATGGAGAACCTTTGTTAGAAACCAAGGTTATATATATTTTACAGATAAAAAACGGAACATACATGCTAAACCAACGTATAGGGCAACACGTAATAAAAAAAACCAAGAGCTTGCTCTTGACTAGAGATATATTATATGAAATACTACACAAGTCAATAAGTTCAGCAGTCATGCCCGTTCATTGCCATCGTCGCAGTTGTCTACACGTCTTAGATAATGATAATAGCATATAATAATGTAGAAGTATAGTAGTACATTAGTAACCGCGTTTCAGAACGAAGTTGTAGCATCAAAGAGAGCAAAGCGACCACTAAGATATACACTAACAAAACTATAAAAGCTAGTAACATATGCATAAGATTCTAAACAATTAGTTATATTTTATATTCGTCCGCGTTTGTTTGCAGATTCTCCGAGTTCACATTCATAAACGCAGGAACTTAACCGTATGCTTGATTAAGAGCACTATTTTAAAAAAATGTAATCATTGAAGAGAAAAGTCATCACTTTAAAATGAAATAAAATAATAATCTAATATATTATATATATATTAATTATATATCATAATATAAAAATACATATATACATAGATATATATATAGATTAATATATATTTATAATATATATATATACATATATAATATATATATATATAAAAAATAGATATATATATATATATAAGCGAGCGTATATTAGAAATAATCTTATCTTTATTCAATTATAGCTATAGACTACACTATATGGAATATTTATATTAGTTACGGGACAAGGGCTTTGCCCTAATAGCAAAAAAAGAGTGAAAGTCTAAAGCCTTGGTATATTAACAAAGCAATTATTATCCCACAAAACAAGTAAATTTTGGAAAAATCAGACAGACAGTTTGTGAATATAATCAAACATTTGATACTAGGAATGAAAACAGAAGTCTATCACGGAATTGTTTCTATTAGAATCCAGGTCTCGAGTCCCGACGGCGCACACATGTGAACGGTGAAGGCGGCAGATGAGTCCAATGATTTGAATGTCACAATTCCTCACTTGCAACCACAGTCTTTGTTTCCGAATAATATCCGAATCAATTTCCATAAATAACATTTTAGAATATATTTTATATAAAAATGTCCAGTGTGTTAGAGTTTACAGAAACAAATTGTTTAAAATCCAAAAATCAGATTCGAACCAAATCAAACTTCGGCAAAAACGAAAATAATAGGCATGGAATTCCTTCATGATGTTAGATACGACTGTGACCAAAATACTAAACTACAAGTAATTTAAAACCCAATACATTCATTTCAATTTTCGCGACAGATGTGTCATGTTTGTCCCTTACCACCCTACCGTTAGCACCGCCAATTTGTCGCCCCTTCTAAACAATTATGTAACTCTGCGCTATATCTACTTATGTTGATCACGCTAAGAAAGTATGCCACCTGTAATGACCAATCATTTAACTTCTATTCACACGTTGCCCAGCCCATAGTTACTAAACAATAATTCTCAAACGTAATATTTCTCTGTCGACATAAACAACTTTGTTAGAAAGAAATAGCTCGATTAACTAAAAATATTGATCCAATCCAGATATTCATTACAAAAAAAGTAACGAAAAAAAATGAAATAGAACAAGAATTATTCAAACTTACACACAAACAATTTTAAATCACAAATACTAACTCTATACTCATAAAATTACTGCAAAATACATCAAAAAATCATTCGCGAAAAGAAACCCTGGGATATTTATGACACCAGAGAATCAATATAGAGGCATTATTTTGTTTTACTTGATTATTACGAATAGTATACATCAAAACATATTTAACGCAGCAGTAGTTGATTACTAAACATAAGTAGTAAGCATGTAATGTACTAGCAAATAAAGAAATTGTAGTTTATGTAACTCTAGTAAGTTCACCGTGTGTATAAATCGTGATATCAATCTTAAGTTCTTTATCATAGCCTATATTATAATAGTTTTTTTCCTGAAGTAGTTATAGACTATCAGTTTTTCTCTAATCTATTATTTAAAATAAACACATAAATTATCGGCAAGTATTGAAAAAGTATTCACAATCTGAGGAAAAGCATGTATCATAAAACAGAATGTAAAGTCATGTCTAAATCAAATTATGATCCGGTAGTATACAAACATGCACATCCTACGTTTTTTCGTAAATATACATCAACGTTTGCCTCACGGCGCAAAAACTTGCCGATGCCTGGTGTCGAGCGTTTTTATTTTTCTTTTCTAGATATACAGGTGTGAAATGGCTGGATTTTTTAAATCTATACAAATTAAAATATGTTCTTATATAACACAATATGACTGTACTCTGAGAACGTTTCGCAATTTATTAAAACAAGCCAAAGTGGGTACCAATATTTCGATATAATATCCTGCTCAAAAATTTATCTAAAGAAACAATGTACTCCTAAACAATAACAACGATATGTTAATTAAATGACATAATTTCTCATGAGTCATACCACTATCTGACTAATGATTAGCGATGTCGCACTCCAACAATGTAAAGACAAATAAAAATTACTACAATTTACAGCAATTCAATGTTCAAAACTGTTACATAAGCATTCAACTAACACTTCTTGTCAACTATAACCACCTTGTAAATACTAACCCTATTCTTATTATCAGTATGAATAATCTTATAAAGTTATTGATTTTAAAGTTACCTTCATAGATACAGAACTAAATATACACCTTGAACAAAAAACTAGAAATCTGTTGTCAAACGTATTTGTATTGTACGATGAAAGGCGTATCTATATTTGGAAGACTAAAGTAAAAATTAAATTGATCATCTATAACGACAATCCGAAAGAAGTGTACAAAGGGTAAATGGAATAGGCTATAATCGAGAAGCTTCATATTATATAATGAAACGTCTCGAATATAACTCAATTTCAGTACCCATTGTCACATATGGAGCTTGCGTAATACATAATATATATATATATATATATATTAAATATATATATATATATACTAAAATTATTCTATATATATATATAGCAATATATATATATATATATATATATATATATATATATATATATATATCATAAGTACAGATACGAGAGAAACTTATTTATTTTTTCGAGCTCTAAATAATATAAATGATATACAACACACGAATATAGCATAATAATAATACGCGTTTATTTCGAATTTACAAAATTTAAAATAAGGCAAACATCAAGCGTGTAATGTAGGATATACAAAAATATTTCCATAGAAAAAACAAAGTTACATATATGAACCACTCATGCTCACCTAGTTGAATTAAATGTATACAAATAATTGTACCTGTCTATTAAGTAACGTGGCTTAATGACCGCAACCACGATTTTGAATAGTAATGGAGAAAAGCAGGTAAAAGTGTCGGTCATATAAAACACCCAGTTTTATCATTTTACTTTATTATCGTTTGGGGTGTTTTTAAATATTTGAATCAATCGAAACCCTCAACCTTGTTTTTAACGTCATGTGTCATTCACGGGTGCTCATCGACATGTAGACCATTATCTAAACTAAAAAAAACCTATGGAATGGCTCTTTATCTATATGTTATTAAACAATACAAAATTGTGTCGATTGTACTCAGCTAGGTGTCGACGGATTACAAGGCGGGCGCATAGTTATTTCCATACTAGTTAAAATGTCATAAGTTCAGTAACATAGTACAACGTAATAATAAATACCCAGGTACAAATATCTGGAACATCAAGTATATACTCAATATATGTGATTTACTTTATTAACTTTGTAGGGGCAAAGTTCAATATTCCTGTTTCGTCAAATACCAATAATATAGTTTGTGATAAGGTTATACCTTCGAGTTGACTCTTTTTTGATATGAATTGTTCATGGTTCCTAATATTTTTATCGGAGCGCTGTACGTCTCTATTTACAATGTATGTTGACAAGATTCTAACATCTAACGAATGAAATATCGTTGGTTTTACTATATCATAGGAACTGAAACGAAATCACATAGCGTGGGAAGGACTGCGAGGTAGAGAAAAGAATGGAACGTTACGTTGAGAGAGGAATGGGTTTGATTTATTTTCTGATCAGTAACATTTCCAATATAGAATTTGTGGGGTAGTTCTTTGGTAAATGCACATTCTTCGTAAGAGGCAATGTGATTGGACATTAATTTGTTTGAATGGTTCCTTTTGAATTCATTGTTATTAGCAAAAAACGGTGTTTAGGAACGTACGCCTGTATCGATAGCCCTAATGATAGAATCCATACATGAACAATTATCACTGGCGGTTTACTGGAAAACCATTTTCAGCAAAGCGAAATAGTATTTCATACATCTTCAGTAATATCTGGATTTCCATCACTTTAATTGTGTAGTGTGTGTTGTGTGAGTATGTGTGTGCGTGAAGTGTCAAGGGGGATATGACAACATGGTTAAGATGGTCACGAAAAGAGAATTAATAAACTGTAGTGTGTGCGGGGCATGGCTCCAGAACATCTTTCGACATCGTTGGATAAACCTTTGCGTTCCAAATGTCTAATAGCTTATCGTTACTCTCGTGTCTATTTTGTGATTATGAGTGAGATGGTAAAGAAGACTATTTAAGAACCGTACAGCCTTATTTCGCCTTGTTATGCGAAAATGACGAAATTGCTTGAACCTTCTTATTTTCAAAGGAGCGTTTTACTACTGCGTGCCTGACATTGAGTTCTAATGTGAGCCACAATTGTTTAAAACTGCACTACTCAAGTCTAATATGTTATAACATAATCAGATGGGGGGTTAATTTAGTACTATTGCGGACTGATTATTAAACAAAAACAAAAGTAAACGATTATATCTACACAAAAAACATTCAATCAATCCAAAGCAAAATACAATATATACATTATCCCTGTCTTTAATAATCGTCAGCTAATGTAAAAAAGCATACTTAAAGTGTATTTTAATATTAGTAGTTGATTCTGCAATGAATCACTTATTTTAAACCCACTCACAGATGCAACCGCAAGTAACTATCTGATAATTTGCATTTAATAAAGATAATATAGGGATTTTTCAGCACTATCAACTTAAACGGAGCCTATAGCTAACAATGAGTAGAAACTGGAACTTGAATCACAACAGTTTCATACGCAACAATACAATGGAAATAATACTAGGATAGGTGCTAACAAATGTTTTTAAAATTAACTCACACAATCACATATAGGAAATACTGACATAGTTAAGCTTATAAAGCGTACTTTGATAAAGACAACCGAAAGCGCATAGCAAGCGAATATAGTAACCTAAAGGTGTCCAAAATGTTTAAAAAATATAAACTAAAATCTAATGCTTCTTTGACAACGAATTATGTACATGTGAGGCAAAATAACATTTCTTGCCAAAAACGATCGCACACAGTGATAAAAGAAGTGTCTCGTGTTATGATTTTTTGACATGTAAACATTTTATTTTCCAAATTATAAACAGCAATGTCGGTATTTATGTCACTGTGCGAAAATTATTCGATATCCAATCTCTTCTCATCTAATTATACATTCTTCTGCCCACCATGTGCTGGTTAGTAGAGAATGTCGAATATAAGCATGTGTCCGCTCTTATTTACAGCAGCTTAAGCACAAACTGATTTGAAACAACAATATCTGGTGTTTTTCACATAAACTTCAAGAACCAATATGAAATAATAAAAGTACCTTGCTCATATAAACAACCGTTTATGCAATGCAATAATATAAATATCTTTAGTAGTCCCCCTCCCCCAACTAGTATTTGAAAAGATATTTCCATAATGTGTGGTGTTCGTCTATGTGTTTTGGCTGTAGATTGCGAAATAAACAGCACCCCCAGGTTTGTGTTACAACCAATTATCATTACAAATGTAAAATTCATTACCACTGAACATGCCATCCCAATAACCATTCACTAAAACACTGAGTGCCAGATCCATGCATTGGTAACTGTCATAAATAGTTTGACACAACCAAAAAAACCAAGTATCATCAGTAAAACTACTATCATCAACCCTGAGACATGTTATTTGCTGTACCAATCTGAGCAAAAGCTATGCAAGCTATAATCGACAAAATTTAAAATGCATAGAGAATAATAAATTATAATATATATATATATATTATCTATATAATAATATATAATAATATATATATAAATATATAAATACCATCATTAAATTGATATCATATGGTTAACGATTATTCACCTCTCTGGCATACGGACGTTGAAGTGTCTTGGTACCCTCATTAATGAAATCATACGCGATGATCAAAAATAGCCACTAAAGAGTGTCCTCCCGAAACAGTCATTGATTTAACAAGGTAGATATATATTCATCAAAATTGCCGATCATACTCAAAGTGGAACCACCAATGCTAAATATGAAAAACTAAAGACTATCCGTAAACAAACAGTTATTAATGGAATGGGAATTTGGTGATGTTTTAAGGGTTTTTTCGAGAGTCCGCCCCGAAAGCAATGCCGATTGCAAAGCAATTAGGCTAAGAAAGCTAGTGACGCTGTCCGTGAAAACGGAATTGGTACTCCTGGTGACATCAGTACAGCGCATGTTCAGCAATCAAGAATAGACAGCACATAATCCGACGAAACTTCAATCAGCCATCAGTGAATTTGGCTTATACCGACGAAGATGCCTGCAAGTGTTTAGTAAATTCAAATAATCCCACAACGCAAATATCAAACGCTAGCACTAGTATTCATTATTATCAGATAAAAGGACAAATTAACAACAAATTTGATGGGGGTCAGCGGGCACCCCTAGTGATCAATTGTCTCAGACGATTGACCAATAACATAAGTTCAAAAGATATCTGATCCCGCCTTTTGACATGGACACGCCGGTTAACATGGCTGAACTATGTATACTTATGACGCTCTAATTTCAGTCAGCTTAAGCGTTATTGAAGGTTAAAATTCAAGTAGCAAGTTAGAACTTTCATACCCCTCTGTAACATTTTAAAGAATCGTACTGTAAAGTTCGTAATGCAGATAATGCTGAATGCAACATGAGTGATTTATAACTCAATATTATAGCGTTCGTTTGACAGTGCCCAGCTCTACATGACAATGACGGAAAATATTTAATCATTTCTGAGCGGATAAGACCGTTGCAACGACAATCTACCATGTTCTTAGCGTGATATAGCGATGATTATTCAAAATTTGCTGCCATAATGATTTTCTACCAAGGTCACTTCAGAAATAGTCCCATATCACAAAGATGTAAATAATAGGTAATGTACAAAATTCCGCAGGATCCCCGCGTTATTATCAATAACACAATTATCAACTTAATCGGATATTCCCTTAGTTGAAGCACTTCTCACGGATAGATTTTTTCAATGTGCAATTCACCTACAACATTTTTGGATACTGCAGAAATGATGGAACGTTATTTTTGGAGCTAGCAAACGTACTTACTCCGTGAGAAATGCCACCATAATTGAATCATATGGCACTCGAAAAGCGAAGGAGCTGAAGATGTCCGCAAATAAGACACATCATGGCAAACAGTTCTAACAAAACTTCCTTTGTGTGTTGTCCATTATTACTGTCATCACTCTCTTAATAAGATCGTTTACACTCTCTCTCTCTCTCTCTCTCTCATCTCACTCAATGGTGTATGAAATCAACATTATCATGGAGCTAACATGTTCACAAATGCTGTTCATTGTGCAATAATGGATTATTATTTAACATGAGCAATTAGCTTCTCAGCAAGGTAGTTTCTGCACACGCGACAAATATTACATTGCACTTCAAATAATACAACAAGTCGATAATCTAAAACATAGTTTAATGTATTTAAAACAAACTTAGTGTTTCTGAAAGTTTTCGCTGATATAAATGGACATCACGAATACTCCGAAAAAATTTTTATTGAATTTGAACAAAAAATTGATTCTGATTATAAATAACATCGTTTCGGGTTTCCAATGACTGTAAGCCAGAACTATTATTTTTCGCTGGAAACATTTAAGACTTTACTAGATATCTGTTGTAAATATACATTTTTCTAGCTCGTGTTCAAAGAAATATAGTATATATACCTAATTCAGAATATTTCGGTTGATTAACAGACAAAGAAGGCTCTCCTGAGGTGTTGTTGATCCGCATGAAGTCACTGATGCTACCCTTTAGAGAATTTGCAAGCGTATTAGAAGGCGCGAAATGTAGATCATAAACTTCGTATCATTATGGCAGATTTTCAATCGTGCCCCCGGCTTTGATTAACACGATAAAAATCCTCCAATTTTGCGAAACAAAAATATACATTAAAACGATGATCAATTGACACGGTGCAGATACATTATGCTGACCGAGATCAGTATAAAATATTCAAAGATTTAACCACGCATATAAAAATATCCGCTTAAAACTTTCCGTGAGCGCACTTAAAAATGGTATTAAAAGAGAAGGTATATTACCACATCCCACCAGACTATCCCCCAGCGTTGATATCCGCATCCGTTCCTAGATTCTGAGAAAGCTGCGCGTTAAGGTGCAGTTGTATCGTGAGGCCAGACAGACGGCAATAAAGAAAATAACCGGAACCAAGCTTTAAAAAAATCGACTGCGACGGGAGAAGTGTCTGAGATTCGCAGAATCTCGACAAAGAACATTGGGGAAGCGGAATAAGAATTCCAGAAACTCACGATAGCGAACTAATCGAATTTACAGTCTATCACCGCCGTGCTAAAACAATTAAAAACCAAACTTTATAAAGAGTGTATTTATGGTGATCAAATAATTAAAAGTCCACATCTGTCCAAACCACACAATATTATAAAATCTTGTATTCATCAAGCGACATAGCATTTGATCTCGATCACCATAAGCCATCAATAATCCACATGGAAAAGTACCTTGATTCGTTTGGTTTGCACCAACCTGGAAATTTATGCAAAATTAATCGACAACCAAATTTCAAAATATTTCCAAGTCAGGTATTCAACGCTACAAACACAAAATAACGCGTCCACCAATATTGCCGGAACACTTTGGGCCCCCCAGTACTTGAAAGCTGGTATCAAGATCAACATAACCCACCGACATGATTATACAATAAAACATCACTAATCATACAATTTTAATGTACGGACGATCAGTTTAAACACCAAACCCTCAAGCACCACATCCGAAAGAATTTACTCAAGCGGTAATACGGCAGATCAAGGCAGAATTATCTGTCAGGCTCAACTCTCGTCAATGTTGACCGAAACTAACTTATATTACAAAACCGTAAAGGATAATTCTTGCAAGGCCAGTAATATGCAATCAATAACATATATTATTCTAAGACTATTATCGGGAGGACTTATTATACTGTATATGAATAGAGAAGTAACCATATTCCTAGTAGAATTCAGCGGTCAGCAATCAATGATAGATGTTAACATTAGATGAATATCAATGCAACGGCCTTGCAAACATAAAATCAAATAATAAAAATATACTAAACATAGGATATCCGCTGACGGAAACTATTGACAGCCTAAACAAAAGAACAATTCCAGATGCTCAGGAAATTCCCAGTGCGACAATATCGTGAGCTACAATCAATGATCAGAATGACAGACTCAAAACTGATTTATATGCAAATGCTCTGAAGTTCTGAGCAAAACGTGAAACAGAATCATTACAAGACTTTTTTTTGACGTCCACCAACTGTTAATATAATCTCATTCGACATATATGCACAAAGCAACTAAGTAACAGTGAAATTCCTAATTATCAATAAAAACATCCGAATCAGAATTAAGAATACTATACGGATGAGAATCTGATCGTTTATACCAGTAAAATCAAATCATCAATTGGACACTGCAAAATAACTCTATCAAACAACCGCGGAATCACCTTGCGTCTATAGGCCGTCCGTGTTTCACTCGACAAATTGACTATAAGTATCTACATCTTCATGGCGTTCCATACAACGATGCTATTTCTTGAACCGTGTCTTTAGTATTAACAAAAACACGCCGATGGAGAATTTATAGCTGGGACCAATAGAATCAAAAATTAAACCCCAGCGTACAAACATTGTGTGTTGAGCATAAATTCTTACGCCGAAAGCACGTCCCGATTGCCGACAGAACGTCTTAGACAATAATAAAGGATTATAACGGACGACCCAACAAATAGAGTTACGATCAAGTACTACTATACATATAAATAAATAATAACTAAGAAAATTGAACCGAAAA
The DNA here is from genome assembly GCA_016746295.1 of Potamilus streckersoni. Classification (NCBI taxonomy): domain Eukaryota; kingdom Metazoa; phylum Mollusca; class Bivalvia; order Unionida; family Unionidae; genus Potamilus; species Potamilus streckersoni. Next base: position 135,018 of record JAEAOA010000234.1, on the reverse strand, counting down.
AAATAAGGAAATATACGTACCATGGCAAATTGCATTGACATATTATGGTTTTCCATGTTACGACCCTAGTTGCAGAAACCGGAGACCTAGTATTAGCATCGCCAGCGCCCGAACAGATGATGGCGCCCGATCATGAAAAATCGTTGTTTCATCGTCAAAAGTTGATCTCTGGAATATTTAAACATAATCGCACAAAGATAAATACGTCCACGTAAAGAAACATTTAACGACTATACGATACATTGCATACATAACAGACCGATAATCTAAACTTTCCATTTCTGATTCTTCGATGCGGTACAGGCGCGATGGATGATACAACCGAAGAATTTGGCGTGACAGTGCAGATATGCAATTCCTTATCCCTGCTGTGACTAAGACGCCGTCGGTGTATTAAAACCGAAAGCAGCATAAATAATGACAGGACCATAATCACGATAGGATCAATTTTGCAGAAGATCACCAATTAATACTGTCCACCGGAAAGACAACAATGATTCGACAAGTATAATATTAAATATATCGAACAGCAAGTAAAGCGTTCGGAATAGAATGAAGCGCAAATACGGTTTGCTCCTTACAGTTTGCTCAATAACAGTTGAAGTACGGATTCGTGATTGCAATAGAATAAATAGTATATGCAAATAAAAAAAACACGATGAACTCCTGTTTGACAAGTATTTTGATTCAACAGCAGTTATCAAAAGAACAATCAATGAAGAATTCCACGAAAGATTAAGATCAATTACCAGATTAAGAATCAAAAATAGCCATCACCGAACACGGAGCCAATGTGGTTGTCATCGGCTGAGAAAATATTATCACCGGAATTCTCATCCCTTGAATATAAACAATCCAAGATCAGAACGAGTTATAGACTGGCCCTGATGTTTGCTGCTCCGGTTTCCAAAAGTCCCACCTGTACTACCCAAAGGTTGATTTACCGTATTGTGGATAATCGAACAATACTGAACACGATTTTTCCGAAAACAACATTGAAAGAAAATACATTTTCTGACCCATTAACTTTATAAGAGTCCGCTTATCCAGCACATTGTCTAGTCGATCAACGTATGACAGGTGATTGGAATAAAATAATCATCGCATAATGGCTCACCAGTTTAGACGTAGATCCGGTACCGAGTAGAATTATTTCAAAAAAAACAGCGTTAAATAAAGCAGAATATGATCGTAAACTTGAAAATTTTCGGTCAAACGTTTTCTTTTCAGTGAGTCGCAAGTCTACCCTTATATGTATAAACCAACATTATGACGTGATAAAAGACACAAAGATCTTATCACCTGGGTAAACATTCTCAAAAAAACGATCCTCGTGGAATAAATTAAGTTGCGAATTTCCTTGATTTATTTTCTTAAGTAAAATACAATAACTCTAAAACAACTCTGAACAATTACCCAAATTATGAAACCTACCACGATTGTATTTCATATAAAAAAGAAACGCGTTGAACAGAAGCTTGTCACATCTTCTGCTTAAACGTTGACAAATTAAGAGGGAAGAAAATTGAAATGTGCTTAAATACGAATATATTGTTTGAAAGGACAATATAGAAGAAAAACGAACACAGCATATATTGAAACATATACAATAAGATTAATGACTTTGCACAATATATTTATCAACTTGAAATATCAATCCAATAACTATATACCAAGATTTAAAATGACTACACAATATATATAACATATTTATTAAATATATATCTATATATATATATAATCATATAATATATATAAATATAAATATAACCTATATATATATATATATTTATAATCTGCGTGTGTGTGTGTGTGCATGTGAATCTTGATTGCATATTATTACGTATATAGCCCAGACAACCGTAGTAAAGTACAAAGTGAAAGCCCAATCAACTTTTCAAATTAAAGAATTAATATTTTGATCCCAAGAACACAAGATAAAATATGAAAAAGGACGGTACCTGTATGAGCCTAATCTAATATTATAAGTTCACCCTAGCATTGACAGCATACAAGACCTCTCACTAAAGTTTTAAATGAATCAAAGTTCGAATGACAGTCAAGTATTTATTAATTCTCTTGTGTAGTGATGTCGACCGTTCCTTCTAAGAATAATATCCGATTTTAAATTCCCATACAATCTTCTCCATTAAATGTCTTTATCACAAATTTTCTAATGAGTATATGATACCAGTCTCCAAGGAAAAAATTATTTGTTCAATTATACAGTGATCAACAACAGCAACATAATACCTTTCAGACCCGAAAGGAATGAATTATGATTGAGAAAAATCATTCTGAGTAATGAGTATTAAATCCATCAAAAAAAACCATTTTCAGAGCACCAATCGTGCTGATCCACGTTGGTCACTAGATTACAAATGCGGCACAGTCACATTGATATATCGATTATCCTATAAGTCAAGAACGAAATTTTTGATTGTATCGAAAAAAAAAAAAAAAATAAAAATATAATAATTTATATATATATATATTATATTACAATATATATATATAGATATATATATATACTACATCACCGAATATTTTCATTCCGATTTTGACTGCGATTACCATAGAATTTACTACTTACCATCACTTTTAGGCATGTTAAAGAAGAGGTACAAATACATTTAAATTCAATATAAATTTAACTAGCATCAATATCTGAAGCAATGACTGCATTTTCCCTTAATAACCAACATAAAACTCACTATCCAGTAAATTTAGATGTCTTTCTTCTTAAAATAATGAACAATTATTATGCTTTATATTACATAAAATCTAGCCTATCACCGCGAAGAATTATAACAAGAATTCAGAAGAAAGAAGGAGACAGTGTGAAGAGAAGCAAAAAGCTCATATATGCGCTTAGAAAGTAGCTTATTAATATTAAAATCAAAACTCGTATATGTCCTGAATGGAGTCAAATATACTTTCGCAAGTATAGTAAGTAGTGTCAGTTCTTGTATTGATTCCATCCCTTAACAATGCCCATGAACGTATTCAATAACGTCGATAACAGTAACTTATTTTCTTTTTAAAGGAGTTTTTTATTTGAATTATAACTCAAAGAAACCAACACATCAACTATCCAGTTTTGGCCTCTCATCTCTCTCTCTTTCTCTCATCCTTCTCTCTCCACTCTCTCTCCTCTCTCTCCTCTCTCCTCTCTTCTCGTCTCTCTCTCATCTCTCCTCTCTATAACAATCTTCTTACTCATTCTCTCTATCTTCTCTCTTCCTCTACTTTAACAGATATAACAACAATTATAAATGCTTTGTGTTGCTATAAAGCCTTCATGTGAAACGTTTTAATTATTGAATCATCACTCTTTGATTCATTTGCGTGAAATATATGCCTATGGATATGCAATAAGTGCAATTTTGGTTTTTAAAATTATTGATTTTATATATTTATGAACGAATTACCAACAAGCACGTTGAATTCAAGCAACAAACCCACAGTTTTAATTTATCGTAAATATCAATCTTCTTAAATGTACCACAAGATAAGACAAAATAGTTATAGTGCAAGATTAATACCTATTTTAAGGCCTCAAATATCAAAGTCACATCAAATTAAATGCATTTATAAACTGTATCCATTTTAATAGACTTAATATTCATAAATAACATTTGAAGCAAATATGTAACCTAATTGAGAATACTAAATAATAACACTTTGCCTGATTTGATACAAATCTTTCAAATGAATATTACCATACCTTTTAATGAATGTGCACACTTTCCAAGGAAACTATTTCAAAATGTAACCCTACTTCAAAGAGAACTACTACAAAAAAAGTTCACTCATAGTGTAACATTCTATTCTAATCAAAAAGTCGTGCAGTTGTCAAAATAAACTTTCGTGTAATAACGTGCTCGTAAAAGCCTATAATTTTATTTGAACCACGTGATATAAATTTTTAGGACGGTTATGGTATGTACATTCATCCGGAGTAGCATTTTTCAGCTTCATTTTATAAATCATGTGAGTTACTCAGTCAAGGATTGATCATGATCCCACATTGGTAATATATGGGAAAAAGCGTACAACAAATTACGCTAGTATGAAGCTTTATCTTTCCTTTATGCGACTTTGGTTCTGATTTGTGGTTTTATTTTAACTATAATATGCCTATTCACTCCATTCCATTAAATATATTGTATGTACTCATTGGAACAATAGCAACCCACAAACAAAATATCTATGGTCTAAACCCAAACCTGGTCAGCAATACAGATGCGTCGCTTATAATAATGATCCAGTGTTCAGTAGTTCAACTTCTGTTTTGACCTCGAAACCTGCCATCCAATACCTGAATGCAATGTATCAGATCTGTCGAATCTAGTATTGTAAAGCTAATTAATTTAAAGTTGACAATAATGAATATATTTAGAAAATAAAAAATTCAATCTGTAATAATAACTTTAAAATATACCTACAAGGATCATGATACGTCATACACAATTCATCCATTTATAAATATTGCATTAATTAAGGAAAAAAGTATATTTTTTCTGTTTCCATAAACATGAAATAAATTTTGAGAATGTTTCATATGATTAAAGATGGCAGATATAATCCCTTGGAAAGCTAAAGTAAAAGTATACTACTTTTGAAACTGCTGTTTAGATAACTAGATCCTTCTAGAAATACAATTACTAAAATGATTTTCGTTCATAAGTAATTATCATTCCCTTACCAAGAATAAAATGGCGAGCAAGATAACGTTTTAGTCCTTGCTTAATATGTAACCAATCCGATTTCCCTTTAAAACGCCATGATTTATAGCATTACCATATGTGGGCATTCTTTCAACTTGAAAGTAATTTGCGGTAACTATTCATGTATTTCTCATCGATACAAATATCGCTATCCATGTCATGGAAATAACCATTTAACTTTGTAAATATCCTGTTCGGGACGAATTTAAAAGCAGTGCCTAAATTATATTTACTTGTGCTGACGAGATGGCAACTTTATTACACATGACTAATTGGTAGTATATGAAAAATATGCTATCAAAAGAATCTCTCATAATTTTCTCAATTATATATAATATAATATATATATATATAAATATATATAAATATATTATATATAAATATATATATAAATATATATGAATATATCTATGTATCTATATAACTAAGTATATAAATATATATCTATAATTTATATATTCATATATTTGTAATATATATTTTATATATTGTTAATATAAATTCCTCCATTCCAGCCCTACAATGGAAAAAAAAAGAAAAACAAATATTGACAAATTCCACAAATGACAAGGCGTTTAAGTCAACTATCCTTTGTTTTTTCACTAAGACTTCCCTACAAATGTTCTGTTTTTCCCAAGAATTATAATTTATAAATTTTATCACTCGTTTTTCTATTATTGCATGCAATAAGTTCTTAATTTTTATACTTAAGAAAGACATTATAGGAAATTTGTACGTTCTTATGACGAATAAAAGGCAAATGAAATAGTGAGGCCAACAAACCTTGACAAAACAAAAAAATGGTTTATTCCCTAGAAAAAACGTATAAATGTGAAAACTAACTTATGAATTGTAAACGTAATTTAAACGTATTCCTAAATTATAAAAATATAAGTCCTATCACTAAAACGCTCTAAATGAATCAACAATCTGAAATCCCGGATGAACTAAGATGAATGGAAGGCGATGACTTCCCTATAACTCGTTTTATGTCTTTGGTCTACCCAATCGAACCATTTAAATAACAAGAAAAAACTTCACCTTTTATAATTCCAACAATTTACAGTAGATATCTTATGTCAACGAAATCGATGAGCAGAAGCAAAGTACCAAAGAATACATAAGTTCCTTTTATTTTAAAGCAAAACTTGAAACTGGTAAAAAATAACAAAAAACCTTTAGTCCCAAATGTATGATTTTACCACTTGAATCAAAGGCACAACGGGCCAATGATCAAGAATAAATACATCCACATAAAGTCTGACAGCGCAGTAACATTCCCATTAGATTGTTACGTACGCCCATGGGATAAGTGTTCGATTCTCACTGAACAATAATACTATATGAAATCTAGTCCCAAAAACAATGAACAAGGTTCTTTGCAACATAGCTGAAAATATCTCTGACTAAACTGTATTACACGACAAATGACACATACATTTAATAAGGTATTAACTCTATTAACATGCAATAAAAAATATGAAAAATATAAAACTCATCAAGCAAGAAATTAAATACATATAATATATCTATAATAAATATATAATAATATCTATATATATAAATAGATATATATGTAGTAAATATACAATATATATATATATATTTAAAAATAAATAAATAATATATTTATATATAATATAATAAATATAAGATATAAATCATATATATATACATACTATTATATAACTAATATATAGAATATATATATATATATATATAATATTAATAATAAAATAATATATATATATATCTATAAATATAAATATATATATAAAAATAAATCGTAAATATATATATATATAACAAATGGCTCAATAGCAAATGAAACAAAACTACCCATAAGATACATGCAATGAAGTCCACTCTAAAATTGGACGACATACAAAGTAAACTGCTAAGCATATTCCATTTATTAGAATTATATAACTAAATACATTCAATAGCCAAACTAAGTAACATTAGCGATTTTTAAGGCGTCCAGTTCGTATTCCTCAGTTTATGTTCTTATTCAAGTTACCCTAAACACCAGAAAAAATCGTGCCAGGAAGTTTGATTCGGTCATAAAATATTTTTCCGATTTCTCTTAGCTAAACGATAACTGTGTATGATAAGCATTACCAGTACCCTCTTAAGCGTAATTATTAAAACAAACAACAGTTTATCAGTGTTTGTTAGTAGAATTTTAATATATATTCATTTAGCGTAAATTAAGGGCTTTTGGTCACTTACATTTCGGTACCGACGAGTGAGCGATTGGCTCAGATTACCGAAAGGAGTCAGATAATGAGAAGTATTGGATGTACCATATTTCAATAAAAAAATTGTAAAAACACCTAATAGTATTTGAGTGCAAATTATTAACTCACAACAATAACAATTACATAATATTTTGTACTAAAAATGTTTGATGTACGTAATTGGATCTGTATTATTGACAAAAAGAAATAATGTTTCTTTCATCGATATAAGTTAGTGTTATCTCTTATACTCACCATTGATGAATCATTTTTAATTCATTATTATTAATAAAAACATCATCATACTATTTGTTAGTGTCTCCTGTTTTTTCTTTTTTGATTACAACCTCTTATAACACATACATATATTTGTAGAAGAATAGTGCGCTTAAAACAATTTACTGCTTAACAATCTTTCAAATTATTCTACCTCTACAGAGTGATCAAATAAACTAATGGCGATCTTTTACTCTTTCATAGATAACCTCCAACAAATCATTAAATAAATAAATGAATGCCAGTAGAAATCTCGATGCTAAATTACATATATGGTACAACGAACGTGAGCTAAAGTACATTGTATCTGTGATTTTGCAGCAAAACTACCAATAATCCAAAATTATGTTAGCATGAATATTTGTCCAACCAACTGTTCCATAAAATTGAAATGTACATAATAATTTATTCTATGTGTCATTTACGTTTCACAATATGTCATTTCATTTGTTTCATTTTAACATCAAAATTTGTGGATACGGCGATATCAAATAAACAAAAGATAATTCATGTATCTCTTTAAGCTTCTGTCTACTAAACAAACAAAGGCAAATTCTAATTTATAAACCTTGAATGATACAGTTACTTACAACCACAACCTCTTATGCACCAATACAATTTTATATAGCAATAAACTCAGTTTTGATAAACAGTTTCAAATCCTATGAAATATAGTCTCCATAGGATTTAACAAACGAGCATAGCTTGCAACATCGCTCATGTTTTACTTCTTCAATATGATGTCATCTTGAAATCAATTTAGTCCTAGGACACTTATAAAATCCGACATAAGATAAATTAACCTTCCAAAGATATAAAATCTGGATGACTCTGACATAACTTGCAACTATACCACCTTTTGATATTCCAAATCAAACGCATCACACAAAAATCTTTATTAATCCATGAACAAGTGTTCCTTCACTCAATCCTATATAATATATATAATATATATATAATATCTATATAATATATAAAAATATATTATATATATATATATATATAAATATAAATATATATATATAGTATATAGATATATAAATATATATAATAAATATTACTACTATATATATATATATATGAACCCCCTTATAATTTTAATTATTAACTTATCTCTTTCACATTCTTAGGCCATCACCCTATAGGCCTAACCTATTAGTCAATATACAATCTAAATAAGTAACGCAATATGGTTTCGCAATCTAAATTAATGTTCTGACATTACCGTTAATACTTAATATATAAATATCCTAACATTGGCATATTGATCTAAATTCATTTAACTACTTATCTATAACCTTATATGCGTTATTTCACACATGTCGTAAGCTTCAATAAACGATGAACTTAATTCGATTAAAATTTCAAATTAACCAGCTAAATAAAATATTTATAACACACCTATCCTGTACAAATGTAAATACATACATCATATTCATCAAAAAAATGACTCAAACATATTTTCATGTTACGATCCAAAAACATTTCGAACAAATAGTGAAATATGTGGATCAGGATGGAGGTTCAAGATTCGATGCAACGTGCGACGAGCGAAATCCTCCGTTTCGTAACAAATCCAGAGAGAAAGAACACTAGCAAAGTCTAGGCATCTTCGGGTGATATATGTGTGTTCTTGATCCTTTCTTGGTATTTTTGGAAGCAATCAATTCTTTAAAACACATATTACTGCGTATTTAGTATACACACACACGTAATCCTAAATGAGTTTGATCTTACATGAGTGAGTGCTGGTTTTTTATTGTTATATATTATTATATATTATTTATTATATATTATTAGTAATATTAATTATAATTATTATTATTATTATTAATATTATATTATTATTATTATAATTATTTAATTTGAAAATTTTTTATTATATTTATTTTTTTATTGTTATTATTATTATTATTAAAAATTATTATTATTATTATTAATTATTATTATTATTATTAATTATATTATACTTAATTTTGAAATATTTTATTATAATTATTTTTTTTATTATTGTTATTTATTATTATTATTATTATTATTATATTATACATTATTATTATTAATTATTATTATTTAATTTGTATGATAGTTATATATTTTATTAAATTATTATTATTATTATTATTATTATTATTATTATTATTATTATTATTATTATTATAATAATAATAATAATAATAATAATAATAATAATAATAATAATAATAATAATAATAATAATAATAATAATAATAATATTAATAAAAATAATAACAATAATACAAATTAAATAATAATAATAATAATAATAATAATAATAATAATAATAATAATAATAATAATAATAACAATAAAAAAAATAATTATAATAAAAATATTTCAAATTAAATAATAATAATAATAATAATAATAATAATAATAATAATAATAATAATAATAATAATAATAATAATAATAATAATAAAAAAAATAATTATAATAAAAATATTTCAAATTAAATAATAATAATAATAATAATAATAATAATAATAATAATAATAATAATAATAATAATAATAATAATAATAATAATAATAATAATAATAATAATAATAACAATAACAAACCAGCACTCACTCATGTAAGATTCAACTCATTTAGGTACGTGTGAACTAAATACAGTAATTATGTGTTTTAAAGATTGATGCTTCCAAAATACCAAGAACAAGAACACACATATATCACCGAAGATGCCAGACTTTGCTAGAGTTCTTCTCTCTGTATTTGTTACGAAACGGAGGATTTCGCTCTTCGCACGGGTTGCATCGAAACTTGACCACATCCTAATCCACATATTTCACTATTTTCGAAATGTTTTGGATCGTTACCTGAAATAGGTTTGAGTCATTTTTTTGATGAATATGATGTATGTATTTTACATTTGTACAGGATAGTGTGTTATAAAATTATATTTAGTGGTTAATTTGAATTTTAATCGAACTACAGTTCATCGTTTATTGAAGCTTACCGAAATGTGTGAAATAACGCATATAAGGTTATAAGAAAGTATTTAAATGAATTCTAGATCATATTTGCCAATGTTCTGAATTATATATTAAGTATTAAACGGTAATGTCAAGAACATTATTTAGATTCGAAACCATATTGCGTTACGTATTTAGATTGTATATTGTCTATAGAGTTAGCCTATAGGGTGATGCCTAAGAATGAAAGAGAGAAGTTAAATATTAAATTATAAGGTGGTCATATATATATATATATATATATATATATATATATATATATATATATATATATATATATATATATATATATATATATATATATATATATATATATATATATATATATATATATATATATATATATATATATATATATATATATAGGATTGAGTGAAGGAACACTGTTCAAGGATTAATAAAGATTTTTTTGATGCGTTTGATATGAATATCAAAAGTGTATAGTTTCAAGTCATGTTCAGAGTCATCCAGACATTTTATATCTTTGGAATGGTTAATTTATCTTATGTCGGATTTAAATAAGTGTCCTAGACTAAAATGATTTCAAGAAGACATCATATTGAAGAAGAAAAACATGAGCAGATGTTGCAAGCATATGCTCGTTATGTTAAACTCCTATGAGACTTTATTTCATATGATTTGAAACTGTTACAAAACTGAGTTATTGCTTAAAAATTGTATTGGTGCATAAGAGGTGGGTTGTAAGTAACTGTATCATTTCCAAGTTTCATAAATTAGAATTTGCTTTGTTGTAATAGACAAAAGCTAAAGAGATACATGAATTAATCTTTTGTTATATTTGATATCGCATATCCACAAATTTAGATGTTAAAATGAAACAATGAAAATGACCTATTGTGAAACGTAAATGACACATCAGAATAAATATTATGTACATTTCAATTTTACATGGAACAAGTTTGATGACAAATATCTCATCTAACATAATTTTGGATTATTTGTAGTTTGCTTGCAAATCACAGCTACAATCGTACTTTAGCTCACGTTGTACCATATATGAAATTTAGCATCGATATTTCTACGGCATCATTTATTTAATTAATGATTTGTTGGGGTATATATGAAAAGCGAAAAGATGCATTAGTTATTTGATCACATCTGTAGAGTAGAATAATTTGAAAGATGTTAAGACAGTAAATTGTTTAAGCACTATTCTTCTACAAATATATGTATTTCGTTATAAGAGGTTGATAATCAAAGAAAACACAGGAGACACTAACAAATAAATGATGATGTTTTACTTAATAATGAATTCAAAAATGACTCATCAATGGTGGTATAAGAGATAACACTAACTTTATCGTTGGTAAGACAACATTATTTCATTTTCAATACATACAGACTCCATATTACTGTACATCAACATTTTTAGACAAAACTATATGTAATCTGTTATATGTTATGAGTTATTAATTTGCACAAATACTATTAGATGTTTTACAATTTTTTATTGAAATATGGTACATCAATATTCTCATAATCTGCATCCTTTTCGTAATCTGAGCCCAATCGCTCACTCGTCGGTACCGAAATGTAAGTGACCAAAAGCCCTTAATTTACGCTAAATGAATATATATTAAAATTCTACCTAACAAACACTGAATACACTGTTGTTTGTTTTAATAATTACTTAGAGGGTACTGGATAAGGCCTTATAATACACAGTTATCGTTTAGCTAAGAGAAATCGGAAAAATATTTTTATGCCGAATCAAATTTCCTGGCACGATTTTCTTCTGTGTTTAGGGTAACTTGAATAACATAACTGAGAAATACGAACTGAGACGCCTTAAAAATCGCATGAACATAGTTAGGCTATTGAATGTATTTATTATATAATTCTAATATGGCATATATAGCAGTTTCCTTTATTTCGTCCTTATTTTAGCTTGGACATCATTTGCCATTTATCTTATTGTGTAGTTCTTGTTTCCTAGCTATTGAGCAATTGTTATATATATATATATATATATATATATATATATATATATATATATATATATATATATATATATATATATATATATATATATATATATATATATATATATATGTATATATATATATATATATATATATATATATATATATATATATATATCTATATATATATATCTATATATATATATATATATATATATATGTAATTTAATTTCTTGCTTGATAGTTTTACATTTTCATATTTTTTTTATTGCATGTTAATGTAGTAATACCTTAATCCACTGTATTTGACATTTGTCGAGTAAATACAGTTTAGTTCTGAGATATTTTCAGCTATGTTGCAAAGAACTTGTTTCATTGTTTTATGACTTAATCATATAGTATTATTTGTTCAGTACAATCGAACTATCCCATGGCGTACGTAACAATCTAATTGGAATGTTACTGCGCCGCTCAGACTATGTGATTATTTCATCTTATCAATTGGCCCGTTTTGCCATGATCAATCGTAAATCATACATTTGGGCTCAAAGGTTTTTTTTTATTTTTTACCAGTTTCAAGTTTGCTTTAATATAAAAGAACTTATATTCTTTGGATACTTTGCTTATGCTCATCAGAATTCGTTGACAAAGATATCTACTGTAAATTGTTTGGAATTATAAAGATGAAAGTATATTCTTGTTGATTTAACAAGGTTCGATTGGTACCAAAACATAAAACGAGTTATAGAGGAAGTCATCGCCTTCCATCATCGAGTTCATCGGGATTTCAAGTTTGATTCATTTAGAGCGTTTTAGTGATAGGACTTATATTTTTAAATTCTAGGATTACCGTTTAAATTACGTTTACAATTCATAAGTTAGTTTTCACATTTATACGTTTTTTCTAGGGAAATAAACCATTTTTTGTTTTGTCAAGTTTGTTGGCTCACTCTTTTCAATGCCTTTATACGTCAACAGAAAACGTCAAATTTCCTATAATGTCTTCTCATTAATATAAAAATTAAACATATTGCATGCAATAATCAGAAAAACGAGTAATTATAAATATAATTCTTAGGGAAACACACATTTTTAGGGAGTCCTGTGAAACAAAGGATAGTTGACTTAACGCCTTCGTCATTTGTGGAATTTCGTCAATATTTGTTTTTCTTTTTTAACCATGTAGGGCTGAATGGCAGAATCATATATATATATATATATATATATATATATATATATATATATATATATATATATATATATATATATATATATATATATATAAGTATATACATATATATATACATACATATATATATATATATATATATATATATATATATATATATATATATATATATATATATATATATATAATTGAAAATAAGAGAGATTCTTTTGATAGCATATTTCATATACTCACCAATCTAGTCATGAGTAATAAAGTTGCCATCTCGTCCAGCACAAGTAATATAATTAGGCACTGCTTTAAATTCGTCCCTAACAGGCTATATTTACAAGTTAAATGGATATTTCATGACATGGAAGCGATATTTGTATCGATGAGAAATACATGAATATTTACAAATTACTTTTCAAGTTGAAAGAATGCCCACATATGGTAATGCTATAATTCAAAGGCGTTTTAAATGGAAATCGGATTGGATTACATATTAAGCAAGGACTAAAACGTTATCTAGCTCCATCTATTCTTGGAAGGGAAGATATACTTCTCGAACAAAAACATTATATTAATTGTAATTTCTAGAAGGATCTACGTATATCTAAAACAGCAGTTTCAAAAGTAGTATACATTTACTTAGCTTTACAAGCGGATTTATCTGCCATCTTTAAACCATATGAACATTCTCAAAATATAATTCATTTTTCATGGAACAGAACTATACTTTTTCTCCTTAATTTAAGCAATATTATAAATAGATGAATTGGTGACGTATCATGATCCTATTAGGTATATTTTAAAGTTATTATACAGATTGTATTTTTTATTTCTAAATATATTCATTATTGACAACTTTAAAATTAATTAGCTATACAATACACGATTCGACAGATCTGATACAAATTGCATTCAGGTATTGGATGGCAATGTCTCGAGGTCAAAACAAGAAGATGAACTACTGAACAACTGGATCATTATTATAAGCTACGCATCTGTATTGCTGACCAGGTTTGGGTTTAGACCATATATTCTTGTTTGTGGATGCTATTGTTCCAATGAGTACATACAATATCATTTAATGGAATGGAGTGAATAGGCATAATATAGTTAAAATAAAACACAAATCAGAAACCAAAGTCGCATAAAGGAAAGACTAAAGCTTCATACTAGCGTAATATATGTACCCTTTTTACCCACTATATTACCCAATGTGGGACATGATCAACTCTCTGACAGAGTAACTCACATGATTTTATAAAATGAAGCTGAAAATGCTACGGCTGAATGTACATACCATAACCGTCCTAATAATTTATATCACCGTGGTTCAAATAAAATTATAAGCTTTTACGAGCACGTATTACACGAAAGTTTATTTTGACAACTGCATGACTTTTTGATTAGAATAGAAAGGTACACTATGAGTGAACTTTTTGAAGTAGTTCTCCTTTGAAGAGGGTACATTTATGAAATAGTTTCCTTTGAAAGTGTGCACATTCATAAAATGATTGGTAATATTCATTGAAAGATTTGTATCAACTAGGCAAATGTTTATTATTTTGTATCAATGAGGTTACATATTTGCTCAAATTATTTATGAATAATAAGTCTATTTCAAAATGGAACAGTTTATAAATGCATTAATTTGATGTGACTTTGATATTTGAGCCTTACAAATGGTATTACATCTTTGCACTATAACTATTTCCTGTCTATCTTTGGTACAATTATGAATATTGACTATTACGATAAATTAAACCTGTGGGATAGTGCTTGAATCAACGTGCATGTTGGTAAATTCGTTCATAAATATATAAACATCAATAATTTTAAAAACAAATTGCACTTACATTGCATATCCATGGCATATATTTCAAGCAAATGAATCAAAGTGATGTTCAATAATTTAAAACGTTTCACATGAAGCTTTACTAGCAACACAAGCATATATAATTTTTGTAATAACTGTTTAAGTAGAGAGAGAGAGAGAGAGAGAGAGAGAGAGAGAGAGAGAGAGAGAGAGAGAGAGAGAGAGAGAGAGAGAGAGAGAGAGAGAGAGAGAGAGAGAGAGAGAGAGAGAGGCCAAAACTGGATAGTTGATGTGTTGGTCTTCTTTGAGTTATAATTCAAAAAAACTCCTATAAAAAGAAAAATAAGTTACTGTTATCGAACGTTATTGAATACGTTCATGGGCATTGTAAGGGAGGAACAATACAAGAACTACACTACTACTATCCTTGCAAAGTATACTTGACTCCATTCAGGACATATACGTGTTTTGATTTTAATATTAAAAGCTACTTCTAATCGCATATATGAGCTTTTGCTTCTCTTCACACTTTCTCCTTCTTTCTCTGAATTCTTGTTATAATTCAACGCCAGTGATAGGCAGCATATGTAATATAAGCATAATAAACGTGTGTTCATTATTTTAAGAAGATGACATCAAAATTACTGGATAGGAGTTTTATGTTGTTTATAAGGGAAAATGCAGTCATTGCTTCAGATATTGATGCTAGTTTAATTTATAAATGAATTTAAATGTATTTGATACCTCGTCTTTAACATCCTAACAAGTGAGGTACGTAGTAAATTCTATGGTAATCAGTCAAAATCGGAATGAAAATATCGGCTGATTGTAGTATATATATATATATATATATATATATATATATATATATATATATATATATATATATATATTTTTTTTTTTTTCAGTACAATCAAATTCGTTCATGACATATATGATAATCGATATATTCAATGTTACTGTGCCGCATTTGAAACTAGTGACCACGTGACCCATCACGAGGCTCTGAAAATGTATTTTTTGATGGATTTAATACTCATATCTCAGAATGATTTTTCCAATCATAAATCATACCTTCGGGCTGAAAGGTATTTTGTTGCTGTTGTTGATACTGTAAATTGAAAATAATTTTCCTTGGAGACTGTATCCAATACTCATCAGAATTTTTGATAAAGACATTTACTGAAGATTGTTTGGAATTTAAAATCAGGAATATTATTCTTAAAGAAGGAACGGTCGACACCACAACACAAGAGAATTAATAAAACTTGACTGTCATTCGAACTTTGATTCATTTAAAACCTTTTAGTGATAGGACTTGTATGCTCAAATTCTAGGGTGAACTTTAATATTAGATTCGCAAACAGTAAGTCCTTTTTCATATTTTATCTTGTTTTCTAGGGAACAAAATTAATTCTGTTAAATTTGAAAAGCTTGATGGCTTCACTTTTGTCTTTAATACGTTTGTATGGGCCTATATACGTAATAATATGCACACAAAATACACACGCACACACACACATATATATTGTGTATTCATTTTAAATCTCTGGTAAATAGTTATGGATAGAATTTTCAAGTTGATAAATATATTGTGCAAAGTACATTAATCCTATTGATATGTTTCAATATATGCTTGTTTCGTTTTTCTTCTATATTGTCCTTTTCAATACAATATATCGTAATAAGCACATTTCAATTCATCCCCTCTACATTTGTCAACGTTAAACAGAAAAAGTATATAAGGCCTTCTGTTCAACGCGGTTTCATTTTTATTTGAATACAATCGTGGTAAGTTCTAATATGGTAATTGTTCAGAGTTGTTTTAGAGTTATTGTATAATACTTAAGAAATAAATCAAAGGAAATTCTGCAACATAATATAATCCACGAGGATAGTTTTATTGAGAAAGTTTACCCAGGTGAATAAGATATTTGTGTCTTTTATCACGTCAATAATTTGTTGTTTTACATACTAATTGTAGACTTGCGTCACTGACAAGAAACGATTTCCGAAATTTACAAGTTTACGATCATATTCTGCATTACTTAACGCTGAAAATTTTGTAAATAAATTCTCTCGGTACCGGCTACGTCAAACGGATGAGACATTATGCGATGATATTTTATTCCATCACCGTCATCGTTGATCGACCAGACAATTGCAGGATAAGCCGGACCTTTTAACGTTAATGGGTCAGAAAATGTATTTCTTTCAATGTTGTTTTCGGACAAATCGTGAAAGTATTGTTCGATTATCCACAACTACGGTAAATCCAACCTTTGGGTAGTTCAGGTGGGACTTTGGAAACCGGAGCAACATCAGGCCAGTCTAAAACCGTTCTGATCTTGCATTGATATATATCAAGGGTGTAATCCGGTGATAATATTTTCACAGCCGATGACAACATTGGCTCGTGTACGGTGATGGCTATTTTTGATTCTTATCTGGTAATTGATCTAATTCTTCGATGGAATTCTTCATTGATCTGTTCTATTTGATAACTGCCTGTTGGAATACAAATTACTTGTCAACCAGGAGTTCCATCGTGTTTTTTTTTATTTGCAAATACTAATTATTCTATTGCAGTCCACGAAACGACTTCAACCTGATATTGAGCAAACTGTAACAAACCCGTAATTGAGCTTATCCTATGTCCGACGCTTTACTTGCTGTTCGAAATTTAATATTATACTTGTCGAAATCATTGTTGTCTTTACCGGAGCAGTATTAATAGGTGATCTTCTGCAAAAATTGATACTATCGCTGATCTGATGGCACTGTCATTATTATGCTGCTATTGGTTTAAAACACCGACGGGGACGTAGTCATCAGCAGGATAATGCATTGCATATCTGCACTGTCACGCCAAATTCTTCGTCTGATATCATTCCATCGCTGAGCAACGAAGAAATCAGAAATGACAGTTTAGATTATTCGGTCTGTTTAGTATGCAATGTCATCGTATATTCGTTAAATGTTTCATTCGTGGACGTATTTATCTTCTGTGCGATTATGTTAAATATTCCAGAGATCAACTTTTGACGATGAAACAACGATTGTTGCAATGATCGGCGCCATCATCGTCGCTGGCGATGCTAATACTAGGCCGGTTTCTGCAACTAGCGTAAACACTGAATATACTATAATATCAATGACAATTGCAAGTGTACGATATTTCCTTATTTTTTCTGTTCAATTATCTTTGATATTATTTAATTTATTATGCTATGTAGATACTTGATCGTAACTCTATATGTTGACGTCCGTTATAATCCTTTAGTTATTGTCTAAGACGTCTGTCGGACAACGGGACGTGTTTCGGCTAAGAATTATATGCAACAAATGTAAGACGCTGTGGTTAATTTTTGATCTATTGGTCCCAGTATAAATTCTCCATCGGCGTTTTTTTAATACTAAAGGCACGGTTCCAGAAATAGCATCGGTTGAATGACGCCATGAAGATGTAGAAAATATATTCAATTTTGTCGAGCTGAATAAGGACAGCCTATACACGCAAGTGACTTCCGCGGTACGTTTGATAGAGTTATTTTGCAGTGTCCATATTTATGATTCTGATTATACGGTATAAACGATATCTCATCCGTAAGTAATCTTAATCAGATTGGTTTTTTTAATGATATTAGGAATTTCACTGATACTCTAGTTGATTTTTGCATTTATGTCGAAGAGAATTATATTAACAGTTGGTGGACGTCAAAAAAATTCATTATGATTCTGTTCACGTTTCTGCGAACTTTCAGAAGCAGTTGCAAAATCAGTTTTGAGTATTGTCATTCTATCATTGATTGTAGCTAACGAATTTTCACTGGAATTTCCTGATCATTGGAATATTTCTTTGTTTTAGGGTCAAAATTATCCGTCGGTTCTCCTATGTTAGTAATTTTATTTTTATTTATGTTTTCAATGCCGTGCATGATATCATCTAATGTTAACAATCTATCATTGATTGCGACCGCAGTAATTCTACTAGGAATATGTTTACCTTCTCTATCATATACAGTAATAAGTCCTCCCGATAATAGACTACGAATAATAATGTTATTGATTGCAATATTACTTGCCTTCAAATTTCCTTTACGGTTTTGAAAAATAAGTTCGTTTCGGTCAACATTGACGAGATTGAGCATGACAGATAATTCTTCCTTGATCTGCCGTATTACTCGCTTGAGTAAATCTTCGGATGGTGCTTGATGAGGTTTGGTTTAAACTGATCGTCCGTAAATAAAATTGTATGATTAGTGATTGTTTAATGGATATTCATGTAGAGTGGGTTATGTTGATCTTGATACAGCATCAAGTACTGCAAGTGCTTCACGGCCACATATTGGTGGACCGGTTATTTTGTGTTGGTAGCGTTGAATACCTGACTGGAATATTTTGAAATTTGTCGATATATTTCATAAATTCTCCAGGTGGTGCCAACCCAAACGAATCAAGGTAAACTATTCCATGTGGATCAATGGCTTATATGATTCAATCAATGCTATGTCCCGCTGATGAATCAAGATTAATAATGCCTGTTTCTGACAGATGTGGACTTTTACGTATTTGATCACACATAAATACACCTTTAAAGTTTTGTTTTTAACTGTTTAGCGGCGTTGATAAGACTGAAATTCGATAGTTCGCTATCAGTGAGTTTCTGGAATTCTTATTCCGCTTCCCCAAATGTTCTTTGGTCGAGATTCTGCGAATCTCAGACACTTCTCCCGTCGCCGTCGATTTTTTTAAGCATGGTCCGGTTATTTTCTTTAATGCCGTTCTGACCGCGATACATACTGCACCTAACGCAGCAGCTTTTTCAGAATCTAGAACGGATGCGGCTATCAACGCTGGGGATAGCTGTGGGAAGAGGTAATATACCTTCGCTTTTAATAACATTTTAATTGCGCCCACGGAAAGATTTAAGCGTATATTTTTATATGCGTGGTTAAATCTTTGAATATATTATACTGATTCTCGGTCAGCTATAATGTATCTGCACCGGTCAATTGATCACGTTTTAATGATATTTTTGTTTCGCAAAAATTGGAGATTTTACTCGTTTAATCAAAGCCGGGGCCCGATTGAAACTGCCATAATGATACGAAGTTTATGATATACATTTCGGCCTTCTAAATCAACGCTTGCAAATTCTCTAAGGGAGCATCAGTGACTATCATGCGATCAACAACACCTTCAAGGAGCATTTCTTTGTCTGATAATACAACCGAAATATCTCTGTAATTAGGTATATATACGATATTTCTTTGAACACGAGCTAGAAAATGTATATTTACAACAGAGAATCTAGTTAAATCTTAAATGTTCCAGCGAAAAGTAATAGTTCTGGTACAGCATTGGAAACCCAAACTTTGATATTTATAAACCAGAATCAATATTTTGATCAAATTCAATAAAATATTATCGGATTATTCTTGATGTCCATTTATATCAGCGAAACTTCAGAAACACTAAGTTTGTTAAATACCATTAAACTCCGTATTAGATTATCGACTTGTGTATTATTTTGAAGTGCAATGAATATTTGTCGCGGTGCAGAAATACCTTGCTGAGAAGCTATTTGCCATGTAAATAATCCATTAATTGCACAATGAACAGCATTTGTGATCATTGTTAGCCATGATAATGTTGATTTAACACCATTGAGAAGAGAGAGTGAGTAAACGATCTTATTAAGAGATTGCTGCAGATAATAATGACAACCACAATGGAAGTTTTGTTAGAACTAGTTTGCCATGAAGTGCTCTATTTGCGACATCATCAGCTCCTTCGCTTCGACGTGCCATATTGATTCATATTATGTGGCATTTCTCACGAGTACGTACGTTTGCTTAGCTCCAAAAATAACGTTTCCAACATTTCTGCAGAATCCAAAAATGTTAGGTGGAATTGCACATGAAAACATCATCCTTGAGAAGTGCTTCAACTGATGTAAATCCGAAGTTGAAATTGTGTTCATTGATAATAACGCAGATCCTGCGGAATTTTGTACATTACCTATATTTACATCTTTGTGAATTGGACTATCGGAAGTGTCCTTGGTAAACATCATTGATGGACCAGCAAATTTTGAATAATCATCGCTATATCACGCAAGACCATGTATTGTCGTTGCAACGTCAATATCTCTCAGAACTGATTAAATATTTTCCCGTCAATCATGTACTTGGCACTGTCAAACAACGCTATAATATTGAGAAAATCAACATCATTTTCGCATTCAGCATTATCAGCATTACGAACTTTACATTCAACTTCAATAAATGTTACAGCGGGTAAGAAATATCTAACTTGCAACTTGAAATTTAAGTTCAATACGTCTAAGCTGATCTGAAATTAGAGCGTCATAAGAATAATATTCATCCATGAGAACTGGCGAGTCCATGTCAAATGCGGGATCAGATATACATTTGAACATATGTTATTGGTCAGCGTCTGATACAAAGATCACTACGGGGCAGCCCGCTGACCACCATCAAATTTGTTGTTATATTTGTCCTTCTGATCTGATAATAATGAATACATAGCTGCTAGCGTTTGATTTGCGGCTTGATTTAATAATTTACTAACACTTGCAGGCATCTCGTCGGTATAAGCCAAATTCACTGATGGCTGATAGTTTCGTCGTATTAATCGTGCTAGTCTATTCTTGATTGCTGAGCATGCTTTACTGATGTCACCAAGAGTACCAATACCTTTTTCACGGACAGCGTCAATAGCTTTCAGGCCTAATTGCTTTGCAATCGGCATTGCTTTCGGGGCGACTCTCGAAAATAAACCCCTAACAACATCACCAAATCCATCTCCATAAAACTGTTTGTATACCGGTAGTCTTTAGTATATCATATTTAGCAATGTTGGTCCACTTTGAGTATGATCGTCTATTATGATAATTATATCTACCTGTTAAATCAATGACTTTTTCGGGCGACCTTTTAGTGGCTATATTTATCATCGGTGATTTCATTAATGAGGGACCAATACACATCAACGTCCGTAATGCCAGAGGAGGTGAATAATCGTTAACCATAGATATAATTATAATTGTATATATATATATATATATATATATATATATATATATATATATATATATATATATATATATATATATATATATATATATATATATATCTTTTCTCAATGCATTTTAAATATTGTTATTATAGCTTGCATAGCTTTTGCTCAGATTATTACAAGCAAAACATGTCTCAGGGTTGATAGTATTTACTGATGATACTGGATTATTGGTCGTCAACTATTTATGACAGTTACCACTGCATGGATCTTGCCTCAGTAGTTTTAGTGAATGGTATTTGGAAGGCATGACTCAGTGGTAATGAATAATACATTTGTAAAGAATGGTTGTTAACAACAAACCTTGCGTGCTGTTTATTTCAATCATACAAGCAAACACATAGACCGACACACACACACATTATGGAAATTATCTTTTCAAATACAAAGTGGGACTACTATATATTTATATTTGAATAGCATAACGGATGTCTTAATGAGCAAGGTATTTTATCATTTCATATGTTGCATGAAGATATGAGAAAACACCAGATATTGTTTTTCAAATCACGTGTGCTTAAAGCTGCTGTAAATAAGAGCTACACATGCTATATTCGCATTCACTACACAGCACATGTTGGGCAGAAGAATGATAATTATATGGAAGAGATTGGATACAATAATTTCCAGTTACAAAATAGCATTGCTGTAATTTGGAAAATAAAATGTTTACATGTCTAACAACATAACACGAAAACACTTCTTTTATCACTGTGTGCGATCTTTTTTTTGCAGAAAGTATATATTGCACTCACACGTACATAATTCTTTGTCAAAGACAGCATTAGATTTTAGTTTATATTTTTTTAACATTTTGGACACCTTTGGTACTATATCGCTTGCTAATCTTTCGGTGTCTTTATCAAAGTACGCTTTATAAGCTTAACTCTAGTCTTTACCTAAATGTGATGTGTGATAATTTTAAAACATTTGTTAGCACATCCAAAATTATTTCCATGTAATGTTGGTAAGAAACAGTTGTGATTCAAGTTCCATTTTCTACTCATTGTTAGCTACTAGTCTGTTTAAGATTTATATGCTGAATATCCTCATATTATAAATGCAAATTATCAGATAAATTATCAGTTGCATGCTGTGAGTGGGTTTAAAATAGTGATTTCATTGCAGAATCAACTACAAATATTAAATACATTTTAGATATGCTTTTTTACAATAGCTGACGATTAAACAGATAATGTATAATTGTATTTTGCTTTGTTTGATTGAATGTTTATTGTGTAGATATATCGTTTATATTGTTTTGTTTAATAATCAGTCCAAAGTACAATTAACATCTAATTATTTTTAACATATTAGACTTTAGTATGCAGTATAAAACATTGTGGCTCACATAACTCAATGTCAGCAACGCGTAATAAAACTCTCCATTGAAATAATGAAGGTTCAGCAATTCGTCAATTTCGCATAAACACAGGCGAAATAAGCCTGTACGGTTCTTAAATCGTCTTCTTTACCATCTCCCTCATAACCAAAATAGACACGAGAGAAAGATCAAGACTAATAGACAAATTGGAACGCAAAGGTTTATCGCAATGTCGAAAGATAGTTCTGAGCCATGCCCACGCACACACTACAGTTTATTAATTCTCTATACGTAGCCATCTAACCATGCATGTCAAC
Source organism: Potamilus streckersoni (assembly GCA_016746295.1). Classification (NCBI taxonomy): domain Eukaryota; kingdom Metazoa; phylum Mollusca; class Bivalvia; order Unionida; family Unionidae; genus Potamilus; species Potamilus streckersoni. The sequence continues at coordinate 111,089 of JAEAOA010000234.1, read as the reverse complement.
CCCCTTACACACACACACACACAAACACACACACACACACTTACACAATTAAAGTGATTGGAAACCGATATTCCTGAAGATGTATGAAAATAACTATTTCTTGCTGAAAATGGTTTCCAGTAAACCCAGTGATACATTCATTTATGATCTAACATTAGGGATATCGATACAGGCGAACGTCAAAACACAGTTATGTTATTAACATGAATTCAAAAGGAACCATTCAAACAAATTAATTTCCATCACATTGCCATCTTACGAGAATGTGCATTTACCAAAGAACTACCCACAAATTCTAAATGGAAATGTTCTGCTCAGAAAATAAATCAACACCTTCCTCTCTCCACGAACGTTTCCCTTCTTTCTCTACCTCAGTCCTTCCCACGCATGTGATATCGATAGATCCTATGATATAGTAAAGAACGATATATCATTCGTAAATTAGAATCTGTCAACAACATTGTAAATAGAGACGAACAGCGCGATAAAATATATGAACCATGAACATTTCATACAAAAGAGTCAACTCGAAGTATAACCTTCTCACAAACTATATTATTGGTATATACGAAACAGAATATTGAACTTGCCCTACAAAGATAATAATGTAAACACATATATTGACGTATATACTCTGATGTTCCAGAATATTTGTACAGGGTTTTATTACTTACGTTGTACCTATTTTACTGAACTTATACATTTTAACTAGCTATGTAAACTATGCGCCGTACGACACCTAGCTGAGTACAATCGACACATTATGTCTTTGTTAAACATAAGAAAACATTCCATATGTTTTTTTAGTTTAGAAAATGTCTCATGTCGATGAGCACCCGTGAATGACACATGACGTATAAAACAAGGTTGTGGTTTCCGATTGATTAAATATTAAAACACGATAATAAATAAAATGATAAACTGGGTGTCTTATATGTCCGACACTTTACCTGCATTTCTCCTAACAACAACGTGGTTGCTGTCAACTAAGCCACAGTTACCTTAAAGACATGTACAATTATTTGTATCATTAAATTCAACTATGTGAGCAGATTGGTCATATCATGTTAACTTTGTTTTCTATGGAAATATTTTTGTATATCCTACATTACACGTTTGATGTTTGCCTTATTTTAAATTTCTGTAAATCGAAATAACCGTATTATTATTATGCTAAATCGTGTTTTGAATATCATTTATATATTTGAAGCTCGAAAAAATAAATAAGTTCTCTCTCTCTTTATATATATATATATATATATATATATATATATATATATATATATATATATATATATATATTTAAATATATATATATATATATATATATATATATATATATATATATATATATATAAATATATATATATATATATATATATATATATACATATATATATATATATATATATATATATATATATATATATATATATATACGAAAGAGTGACAATGGGTACATGAAATAGGTTATAATCGAGAAAGCTTCATATATATATGAAACTGTCTCGATTATAGCCTATTTCATTTACCCATTGTCACTCTTTCGGATTGTCGTTATAGAATGATCAATTTAAATTTACTTTAGTCTTCCAAATAAGATACGCCTTTCATCGTACAACAAATACGTTTGACAAAAGATTTTCTAGTTTTTTGTTCAAGGGTATATTAGATTCAGTACTATGAATGTAACTTTAAAATCAATACCATTTATAAGATTATTCATACTGATAATAAGGAATAGGGTTATATTTACAACGGGTTATAGTTGGACAAGAAGTGTTGTTTGAATGCCATATGTAACTGTTTTAGAACATTGAATATATAAGTAGGTAATTTTTATTTGTCTTTACATTTTGGAGTGAGACAATCGCTAATATTAGTCAGAAGTTGATGACTCATGACTACATTATGTCATTAAATTCACATATCTTTGTATATTGTTTCAGGAGTACATTGTTTCGTTAGATAATTATATGACAGATATATACCGAAATATTGTTACCCACATGCTTGTATATAATAAATTGCAGAACGTTCTCAGAGAATACAGACATATTGTGTTATATAAGAACCATATTTAATTTGTATAGATTTAAAAAATCAGCCAATTCACCTGTATCTCTAAAAGAAAATAAAACGCTCTACACCACAACTGCAAGTTTTTGCGTGAGCAAACGATGATGTATATTTACAGAAACAACGAAGATGGCATGTATTGTATACTACCGGATCAATTTGATTTTGACAGGACATATACATTCTGTTTTATGATACATAGCTTTTCCCAGATGTGATTACTTTTCAATACTATGCATATTTATGTGTTTATTTTTAAATAATAGATTAGAAACTGATAGTCTACATACTACTATCAGAACAACAACTATTACTAATATAGCTACTGATACAAGAACTAAGATTGATATCACTATTATAACACACGGTGAATTTACTAGAGTTACATAAACTACAATTTCTTTATTTGCTAAGTCATACATGCATACTACTAATGCTTTAGTAACAACTACTGCTGCGATAAATATTATTACTGATACTATTATCATAATCAAGAAAAACAAAATAATGCACACTATATTGATTCCTATGTTCATAAATATCCCAGGTTTTCTTTCGCGAATTTTTATATGTATATTTCAGTTAATTTTATGAGTATAGAGTTACGTATATGTGATTAAATTGTTTGTGTGTAAGTTTAAAAAATTCTTTTTCATTTCAATTTTTTTCGTTACTTTTTATTGTAATGAATATCTTATTGGATTCAATATTTTTAGTAACGAGCTATTTCTTCTAACAAAAGTTGTTTATTTACGACAGAGAAATATTACGTGAGAATTATTGTTTAGTTACCATGGGCTGGCAACCGTGTGAAAAGGAAGTTAAAATGATTGGTCATTATCAGTGGCATACTGTCTTAGCGTGATCAACATAAGTAAATAGCGCTATTTAATAATTTTTTTTAAGGGGCGACAAATTGGCAGGTGCTAACGCTAGTGTGGTAAGTGACAACATGACAATCTCGCGAAAATTGAAATGAGGTATTGGGGTTTTAAATACTTAGTCTTAGTATTTTTGGTCAGTCGCTCTAACATCATGAAGGAACCATGCCTATTATTCGATTTGTTGCCAAGTTGCTTGTTCTTCATCTGATTTTTGGATTTAACAATTTGTTCTCCTGTAAACTCAACAACTGGACATTTTTAAAAAATAAATTCTAAATGATATTTATGGAAATTGATTCTGGAATTATTCGGAAACAAAGACTGTGATTCAAGTGAGGAATTGTGACATTCAAACATTGGACTACATCTGCCGCCATCACCGTTCACATGTGTGCGCCGTCGGGACTCGAACCTGGATTCTAATAGAACAATTCCGTGATAGGACTTCTGTTTTCATTCCTAGTATCAAATGTTAGATTATATTCACAAACTGTCAGTCTTATTTACCAACTTTTACCTTGTTTTGTAGGGAAATAAATTGCTTTGTTAATATATACCAAGCTTGATGACTTTCACTCTTTTCTTTGCTATTAGTGCAAGCCCTTGTCCCGTAACAATATAAAATATTCCATATAGTAGTATATAGCTATAATTGAATAAAGAATAAGCTTATATATATATATATATATATATATATATATATATATATATATATATATATATATATATATATATATATATATGTATATATATATATATATATATATATATATATATATATATATATATATATATATATATATATATATATATATATATGTATATATATATATATATATATATATATATATATATATATATATATATATATATATATATACATATATATATATATATATATATATATATATATATATATATATATATATATATATATATATATATATATATATATATATATATATATATATATATATACATTAAAGATTTCTTTTCTCTTCATATACCTTTTTTAAAATAGTCTCTTAAACAGCATACGTTAAGACCTGCGTTTATTAATGTGAACTCGGAATCTGCAAACAAAGCGAGCGAATATAAAATAAACTAATTTGTTTAGAATCTTAGCATATGTTACTAGTATATAGTTTTGTTAGTGTATATCATATTGTTGTCGCTGCGCTCTTTGATGCTACAACATCATGTTCCTCGAAACTGTTACTAATACTACTATACAATCTACATTACTACTACTAGTATCACTTATTCTAAGACTTGTATCACTGCGACGATGGCAATGAACGGCATGACTGCTGACACTTATTTAACGTATTGTCCGTATTTAATATACATATATCTCTATCAAAGCAAGCTCTTGGTTTTTTATTACGTGTGCCCTATACTTGTTTAGCATGTATGTTCCGTTTTTTATCAGAAAATATATATAACCTGGTTTCTAACAAAGGTCTCCAATTATCTGTCATAAGTCATTTTAAACCGTGTCCTACATCTATAGCTTTTACCGCAAAGCTGATAACAAGACTTGATTTTGAGCATTGTAGGAGTCTCAGTCAAATACGTATTTATCATATGCACAATTTTGATGTACTTATTATTCATGACTGCTGAGACAAGGGAGCATATAAATAATTTTTTATGTTCAGTTTTTCCGCCGTTTGAACGTTGTATTATTGAACCAAACATGAGACAAAGCCTCTGATCAACAACAGATCAAGCGATACTTTCTGATGTTACTACTCCATTGTCATAAGAAAGTAATAGAACAGGCGAAACCAACACGTCTTCTAAAACTAGAAAAAAATATTTTCCTAGTATACGTCGTGAACATGTTTAATGAACTATCAATTGTGCTAATTGAATCCCGAAATGAACAAAAGCATTTATTTTCAAATCATAATGAAGATAGTTCTAATTTTCAGTTGTTCCCAAAAAAAGACCCAGATGATGATGTGCCTGCAGTATTGAGTATAATAATAAACAAGTAACTTGAAGTGTGATGAAAAGGTAACGGATATTCCTATTAATCACTTTAAATTAATCTATCAAGTTATTGCATGAATTCACTGATTCCAAATTAATGTTTTTTTTACTGAACACTTTGTCAGTCCAGAGAATCATAATGTCAATAAATAAATCCTCTTAAATCAAACAGCTAAGCACAGCAATAGATAGGATTCTGCTTCTGACATTATTGCAAGAATGAGCAGCTTCACAGGTAAGCAAGATCAGAGCCCCTCCAAATAATCTAATTAGCAATTACGATGTTTTGAAAACACACTGTCACTTAATGTAATATTTAGTTTTCGATCATTCTAAGACACATTATATTGCAAATGCTAGAATAAAGAATTTGGTAAACATCAAGTAGACCAAGTTACTTTGTGGAGGAATTTCAACTTCCTAGATCCATTACCCAAATTAATATATTTACCTCCAATGACAATGATCATAACATTTAGTCCACTTTCATAGGGCAATAGCAACTATGTTGTGTCTGTTGATAAAAAAACATACTAGTCAGGTACACCACTACTGTAATTGTGTACAAGGCCAAATACAAAATACAATTATACATAATATATAATCATGGAGAATAAACTTCCAAATACAAATTAACTTTGCATAGAATCTCCCTTTAATGGAAAAAATGATTTATATACTAATGCTTTCTTTTACAATTAGTCAGATATGCATTTCCATAAATATTGAGTTTGGTCGAGTTTAACGAATGACACAAAATATGCCTACAAATTATAACAATTTAAACATATCGGAGTGCATATCCAATCAGATTATCTTTGCCATTGATGTGCCTGATGTCGATATCGTACTCCTATATAATCGATTTATACCTTAACAATTTGTCATTGTTCTTTTAATTTTGCCAGTGACAGTAAGATAGGGCAAATTAATACATATTTGGAGAAAAATCTGAAATATTATTACACTTCAGATTGTTGCAAAGTCAATATGAAAGCCAAACATTGTTTCTCGTTTATGGAAATTTGTTTCTCGTGCTTGTCAATTACTTTTATAGTTAACTGGCGTTAGGGTGATGGACACGATTTTTATCAAAGTCCTCGTGACAATGTTTAGAGCAATAAAACTTTATTTAACAATTTGGTCAGAGTTTCAGAACTTTGGATACAGTGACCCAATATTTCCACTAATATCCACCCATACATGGAAATATCCTCAGCTGATTTTCTGCTGATATGCACAGGGAATTCAAAGATAACCTTTACCATAAATTATACATTTATGTTTTTAATTTTTCTGTGGCGCATAATATGAGCAAAAAATGTAACACAAGCATTGCAAAACTCGCTTTACCAAACTAAATGTTCAAATTGCAATAACCGAGAATATTAAAGAACTGCATAACGGTTTGCAAGTGAAATTTCCATCTGACGTTTTAGACGACAGAGTCATCGGTATAAGCATCGCATATAACTAGAGGGTTTGTATAATAACTGAATTGTTTGGTTGTTAGTTTACAATGAGTAAATTGTATTACGTTCTATTATAATGTAACATTGTACGCTGGGATTTAATTTGCAATACCATTTTCCAATTTTCACCTTGCATATCAGGGAAAATATAGCATTTGCTAAATATTATAAAGCTCGTTGTTTTTTACTTTTTCTATTACAATTTTATGAGCATAGAATTGTAACACTGGGACAGATGTAATCATACTTACTAAACGATAAAAAGCGCAAGGCGAACGTTTCGTCCCAAACGGCATTAACTTATATTAATAATATCCATCTGGAGTTACGAATGCCGACAGCTAATTTCCCTTTCCATGAGTGGAATAATCCAGACTCCTATCAAAATGTCTAATTTGTTAATACATTTCACCACTTTAGTTTTTGCTATGCAGTCATCGATTCTTGACAATCGGAATAAATATATTTTGGTCACAATGTTCACGGTCTGGTAGAGGAATATGCGTGAGTCACGCATACATTCTCTTAGAAATCATTCTCTGCCAAATATTGACGTCTTTGTTCACAAATTGTGTTATATGGTTGATCGTGTATGGCCGCTGTTGCAAAGGCTTGGAATCTACAACTAAACCATCGTGGTAGTTGTTTCTTGTTTCGACTGGAATATAAGAAAAGAAGTGCTCACATTAAAAAAATAAAATAATTGCTTTAATTGAGACATTTCTTGTAAATGTGACTGTGTCTTTTGTCCAGAATATAAATGAGCAATCATTTTAGACTTCTGAATTACTATGATCTTTTAGACCAAACAGTCCGAAGGCATTTTATTATATCCTCTTACTCTTCGACAGGTACATCGTGCTCGATTGCATGATTAAGATGGCTGTCTCTATCAACATTCTTATTTAACATATTTATACGCCAAAGTTATTTTTATTTACACATGCTGGAGTGTGTATGGTTTAATTTACAACAATTCATTTCATCTTTATAGGCAACAAAATTCCTAGACAAAGGAAGATGTTGAGGAATCGGCTAGGGAATTTGAAAAATATTTTTTCTTTGTAGGTGTATTATACCTTAATTTAATGTTTGACTGATTAAATACAATTACCTGACACTTATGGAACCTTTGATAACTTGCATGTGAAATTAGAAACATAGTCTAGAAGAATCGAGTCTAAAGTTTCATTGTAAAGACGTTTTATTCAAAATTTAATTGGTCAGTGGACATTGTGTCCAATATCTAAATTAATGGAACCAAATGCTAAAGATCTAAATTTATTCCTAACACAGGTGTCCCATTTTCTTTCCAGTCTCAAAACAGTATGACTGAATCATATTTTCAAAATTTCAGTTTAACTGTGATAAGCTTTACACTTAAATATTTCATCTATAAATGTATGGAACATTTCAGACATAAACCTAACATTTGCTCAGACTGATCTGATGTAGGAAGAACCAGTTTGCAAAATAAAAAGATGTTTAAAAAAAAATTGCAATAATGCTTAAATTGTTATTATGTTGAGAAGAATTGCCTCTGGAAATTTTGTGTAAGTAAACATTAGGGTCAAAAAGGGATCTATGCAGTGTATTAATATTCTGCTAAATGGCTGATCAGCTGGAGGAATAAGTTCTATAATAGCCTCGGGTATTCTATGAGTGGGCTTTTCTACTAGTTGATGCAATTTACAGTATGCACAAACATCACTGTTCATTTTCGACCAATGCAAATGATTCAAGATCTTGGGATAAGTCTTTTTGACCAGCCAAAGGATTATTATGGGTTAGAGCTAAGAATGTCCTGTCTATAAGACCTAGGAACAAAACATTGATAGAGCACTGAAAAATGGTAGCTTAGGTTGTCTCCATTTCCTCATCACGACCAAATTTTAACAAATTAATTAAAAGGTACTTTAGTGGTTTCAGTCTTAATAATAGCCCTCTGGACCAATCAGGTGATCTAATGATATGGATCATAGTTGATAATGATTAATTGTCTATTGTTTGCCAAACACAGTGAATAGTATAGTGAATACCACTGTGATATATACCTTTTGAAAGATTAATAACTGGGAAATAAGTCACCTCGTCAAAGGCATCATTAATAAATGTGTCAGCTAAGAGAGTAATCGGGTGACGATGTTGAAAAGCTTGCTGTCTTCTATATACTAATCTACCAGTGACCAGGCGTGTGATGATGTGCTAAGAGTCTTTTAATCAATCATAATGATCATAATGATATTATCCAATATCTTCTTGTTTGAAATCAATATAGTTCTGATGTTTCAGTCACAAACTATTAAGGGATACATTTCATTCCATACAAAAATTAATTGAATAAATAATTTCTCCCAAAATAAACAATCTGAATACATAAAAAACAAATGATTTTGTTTCGTTCATCCAAAATCAAGTTCATTGTGTTCCTGACTAGTAACTTGCATTTTGTAAACAAATAATACGCAATGACTGAGAGTGCGTTAAATAATAAAATCATTTTCAATAGCGGAAACTAGCAAATTTGTCTTACTCTAGTACATTGGATTTTCCGACGAAATAACTGGTCATCCTGATGTTTACAACGGTCTTTATTTTCAGTGCATCAATAGACATAGTCTTAGAATGTTCTAGAAAAAGAGCATTCCATTAAGTTGCAAACTGTTTTCAAAAAATGGTCCTATAATTTAAGATATAGCAAAAATAAAAAAGCAAAAAGTTTAATTAACCAAGAGTTCCGAAGTCTGACGAATGCAAAAGGGATATAAGAATAAATTGAGGAAGTCTGTACTCTGGTTTCACAGCTGCACACAAAAAACTGTAACCTACGGTAAATTATGCAACCAACAACGATTGTTTCTTATTAAACCACCGTATTATTTTATGAATATTGCTAACTCTATAGATCAAATTGTTGGTCAAACTGTATCTGTCATCCCCACTTTCTCTTCCTCTGATTTTGAAGTTGGAGTATATCGTTTGCTCCCGTATCAACTACACATGTGACTTTGGAGTCCGACCTATTTATAGATTGCGATACGGAAAGATATCACAACGATTCATGAGATGGCACTGATATACATACAAAGAGATATATCTGATGCATATATATATATATATATATATATATATATATATATATATATATATATATATATATATATATATATATATATATATATATATATATATATATATATATATATATATATATACATATATATATATATATATATATATATATATATATATATATATATATATATATATATATATATATATATATATATATATATATATATATATATATATATATATATATATATATATATATATAAAGAATACAAATCATATGGCGAATAACAACCCTTTCAGGCGTACTGGATCCACCAAGGGATTACGTGTGTCAGGGTTTAATTAAAATAGATGCAATAAGCTGACGACGAACAGTGCGAAACTAGTAGCTAACTATACTAAGCGCTTTCGACTCCTAATGAGTCTTTTTCAAAGGCAATTACAAAACATATATACGATAACAAATAAACACAAAACGTTGTTTTTATAAACCTCTACATGGCTGTCTTCACATGTGCTAAAACTATAAATACAACCAGCTTGTATAGACTAGTTACGGAAACTGAAAACGTTGTATAATTCCCTAAAAGTCTACAAGCCAAAGCGACATCTATTTTTACTTCTTGTACATATGTAACGCAGAATATATCCCAGATATTTGATTCTATACCGGTTATTCGTATAGTAAAAATTGAAGGATAATAAGAAGATTCAGAAAATGTTAAAGTCTACTTGCGCATAGTTTTCATTTTCTAGTCTTCTTGGTTTAGACCGCTTGGTTTCAATTTTCTAAGGCGGCATATCCAGTATGATTCCTTTTACTTCCTGGTTTCGGAACTCCAGCTGTGGTTGTTAGGAATAGCGATAAGTATTATATCACTGAAAGTGTGGTCAGGGGAGGAGAAGTGTTCTGCGACCGGGCTTCTGTACAGCTTTTTTGTCATCCAATCAGATCTATGAAGGTTTATACTTTTTTTGTAGCTTTTCAGTTTCTCCGACGTACTGAAGGCCAGAGATCTTACTTTTGATGAGATAAATCACATTCTCTGTTTTGCACGTTTCGTTTGGACCATGTATGTTTAGTTTTTCTTTAGTCACTGTGCTAGTGAATGTCTTGGTCTCTATCATATGTTGACAGGTTTTGCATCTTTTATCGCCACAGGGTCCTTATTGACTAGGCTGGTTTTGACTAGCGATTGGCGTTAGCTTTGCCCTGACTAGGATATCCTTTAGGATTTGTGGTCTCCGGTAAGCTACCACAGGTTTGTTAGGAAGTATTAGGTTTAGTATGTCTGAAGATTGCACGGTTGGCCAGTGGTTTGCGATGATTTTACCTACTTTGGGATTGTCCGGGTGATAGGTCAGAATAAATGGTACCATATCAACCTTTTCTTTTTGTCCATATCTGAGGAGTAGGTCATCACGGTTTGTTTGTTTGGCCCTTTGGATTGCCTCCGCAATCAGGTCTTTGACGTAGCTTCGGTAAATTAAATGTTTAGCCAGCTCTTCAGACCTTTCTAGGAATCTTTCATCGTCGGAGCAAATTCTGCGTATCCTGAGTGCCTGGCTATATGGAATGTTCTTAATGCATTGTTTTGGATGACAGCTGGTTGGGAGGAGATACTGGTGTTTATTGGTTGGTTTTGAGTAGATGTCTGTGTGTGTAATTTTTTTCCACCAGTCTGGTTGTTGTGTCCAGGAAAACATGGTTTGAGTTGGAAATTTCTGCCGTGAATTTTATTGAAGGATGGAAGTTGTTTGCCTTTGATATGAAGTCATCCAGACTCATTCCCATAAAAGTTCAAAATGGCCATTTTAAAAAAAAAATTTGCAGTTTAATTGAGTAGTTAACTCATTAAATTAATTTGGATTTTAGGAAGCCCAATTGACTAGAATTTGGGGGTTTTTTACAGTTTTTTTTTAGTTCCCTACACCTGTAACCATTCCCCCGTTTGGGGGTATTTTGGGGTTACAAAATGTGACTTGGAAAGCAATTTTAATGTTCGGCATTTTAAGGTTCAACTTTGCTTTTTGAGAAAAATTGGGTTGCTTAAATTTTTTAAAATTTTAATTTTAAAAAAACAAAATATTTGAAATATCCTTTCAGGGGGGCCCGAACTTAATTATAGTCTGCAGGAAAGTGTAGGGAAAATGATGATTTTGGCTCCCTTACTTTTTACCCTCCAAAAGTATAAATTAAATGGGGTTTTTCCAAAAACAAAATGAGGTTTTGGCAAAAAACCCCCCCAAACCAAACCCCCTTTTCCTCCCCAAAACGAGAAAACCCTATTTCCCTATACATCTAGTAGGGGGTATTTTGTAACCAGAAATTTTTAGAATTTTTTTTAAACGCGCATTTGGAATATGATTTTTTAAAAGCGGAAATGGGTTTTTACCAAAGTTTTTACAATAACAGGAAAAATTAAACCTGACTTAAGCTTTCATTAACAAAGGCGTTTTTAAACAGCATTAAAGAAAAATTATTTTTTTCTCTTTTACCAATTTTTAGTTTCAACTTTGATATTTTAAAAATTTTCTTTTTATCACGATTATAGATACTAAATTTTACTTTCCCCACGCAGGGGGCCAACAAATTTTTATTTTTGTTTTGTTCAGAGGATTTTTTGCAAAAAATTACCTTTGGGGAGTCGAATATTGAGTTTAAATTTTTTTGCTAAGGGGGTGTAAATTTTGTTTTTTCTGCCCAGCAACTTTTGACTTGTTCGGTAATTAAATACCGCTTTTCAGACTTAAAAATTTACGGGGGCATTTGTTTCCATTTATATATGTTTCATTTTAAATAACTGTAATTGTTTTTTTTTTTGTGTTTCTTTGTGATTTCCATTTCAAATTTTAGTTTTTTAAGTTAATAATTTCTTGGAAAAGATAATTTCATATAATCAAAATCATAACTTCCCCAAAAAAAGTATCTACCCAATTTTCCAAATAGTTGTCATAAAATTTTAACAATATTTTGAAAATAACTTTTTTCGAGTTTTGATTTTTTAGCAATCCATTAGTTTTAGAAAACCACTCAAGCGAACCTTGTCAAAAATTTTTAAAATTTTTAAAAAAATTTACGGCCAAATTTTGTTTTTTCTTTTTTATTATTTCCAATAATACGGGCATAAATTTGTCAAATCCGAAAAAATTTTTTGCCTGGTTTTATTTCTTTTAAAATTTTTCCCAAAAATTTTTATTTTTCCAAAAATTTTTTTGTCACTTTAATCGAAAAAACCCAAACAATTCTTATTTACAGGTTTTGATAATGTTCACATCCGATTTCATATACGAGCGAATCAGTATCAGTAAACAATAATCTACTAACCTACCACTGATTTTTAACAAAATTATAATGAAAATCATACATCAGCCACTTTGATAAATCTAACACTGCAGCTCCAACATAGATCGGCTTGTTTAGTTTTAGATTTACTTTTCTTCTTTGTATCGCAACAAGATTTTCATTAAATATTTTCATGCTCACAAAATCATCGTCTGACACAAGTTTGTTTCTGCGATTGACATCATTAACTATTTCAATATTTACACGTTTCCTAATAATCTTCATCGTCTTACCAAAAACAGAATTGTTCATCAGTTTAAAAAAGTTTTTCTCAAACTCTGTTTTCGCTGCAGCTATTCTTGAAGGGTTTGAGTTTATATAACCTCTCATCCACGACGACTGATTAAATTTTAGTACACGATGAACTTTTCTCAACACAAGACCAGCATCGACTGCTTGTTTTAAAACTTTGTAATGCAAAACGTAATTTTTCTTATCAAGTAAATTTGGTACTAGTTTCTTGACCATGGAATGTTGCCTTGGTGATGATAACGCTTGTTGTTCTTTTGATAACAAACTATAATATATGACCATCGATTCCGCACAGAAAGGGTAATCGTTATGTAATTTGTGTAGCGAATTTGGATAATCAAGATCAACTTCAACGAAATAGGAAACATCGTCGGGTATATTTTTCTGTCTCCGATAGAAATCGATCAGCCGTTATCCAATGAAATCCACCAATAGGCATTGGTTCTGCCTTCGAACCACCGTAAAGATTATTACAATCTAGATAAATTATGTACTTCGAGGGAAGGTTAGGATTATACTCTTTCAAATATTTATTGTTTGCTTCAGCATATTTCTTCGTTATCACGCTAATACCGCCTCGGATACCTTTTTCAATAAAATTGAACATATCCACGTCTGTCAGTAATTCTAACCTTAACTTACTAAACTTTAGCAAAGCATCCCATGACAACCCAGTGGCAGAATAATACCAGCAGGGATCTAGTCCATAATTATTATAACTCACTTCACGAAAACGTTCATAAACATCTGCAAGTAATAACACATCAGTTTTCAAATACAAATCGTGATAATTACCAAAAGTCTCACAATCAAGCTCTTTCCAAATATTTTGTGCAAACCTGTACTCGTCATCGGTTATATTTTCGTTTTTAAGTTGTGAGTAAAATGTGTCTTTGCCAGGTAAAGATGTCTCATCAAATTTACTCCAGTCGTCGAGGTATTCGTATGGAAAGACTCCTTTTTTAGCTAGTAGATTAAATTTATCTCCAAAACAGTCTCTTAGGTTATCAAATTTACTACAACCTTTCACTAACTCATCTAACGAGGCTGCCATAAACTGCAGGCTGTCAATAAAACGCAATTTACCTAGCGCAACTGACATGTCCTTTTCAAAATTATTTGGGATGCATTTGATGACGTTATCGAGTTTTAGACGAGATTTTATATCAGGATCACCAAAAGCTTCTACTATAATATGGCTATCATATCCTCGAAAATTGTGAAGAATAACCGGAATAAAATCTGGAGCATGAAATTTTAAATTACACTGATTATGAGCCGCTCCACGATACTTTCCAGTCAAATGGCAATGGTCATGTACTTTTTTGTCATCGTCAAAAGCTTTTTCACAAATATGACAAATTTTCGCTTGCTCGTGAGCGGATTCTTGTTGAGGTGTTAATTTTAACATTGGCGTTACTTTTTTCAAAAGATAACTAATATTATCAAATTTAATAATCAACTGCTTGAGAAGCCAGATAGCTGGATTTTTACCACGATATAATTTGATTGGTTTAGATAATCTAGAATTAGTACAACAAACTACCTTGTACGCTACTCCACACGGAACATGATTTTGAACATTTCTTGTATTCAATTGATTAGGATTATTTTCTACGCCAAGTACAGGTTGAAGTAAACACTCAAAATCAGCGTATATAACGAAAGGAATTTTTAGTTTGTGATTATGATGGACAAACTGTAACACACTATCTTTTTTAGATGGCATTATTATTCTTTGCATATCACTACAGTACTGCAAATGCTTTTGTAATGTTTCATTGTTAGTACAACCATGCAAGCAGCGGTAACAAAAGAACTTTTTGTTCCTATTTTTACTGTACTGTTTACCAACTAATCCGTTAAAGTTTTTAATCCAAACGTAATGATTTTTATAATACAGTAAATTTATAGTCAATTGTGAAGCTTTTTCTGAAATATATCTCAGATATACATCCTCTTTTTCTTCTAGTCCGAAAACGTTAATTGAAACATTATTTTGCTTTTCAAATTTTGGTATTTGATTTTCTGCCACAGGAAAGTTAATATCTTTAAAATTTAATCTAGACACGTGACTGATATATTTTTCAACACGAGTAGCGTCTTTTTTCTGCTGGAAATAGTGCGGAAAGAACAACCCATTGGAAACACTTGTTATCTACGTTTTTGATGTGTATACAACATCTTTTACTTTTTATTTTTGGTGGCAGGACGATGTATGAACTACCTCGTAATGCGTTATATTTCATCATGTGAAACAATATTCCTTTGATCATTTCAAACTTCCAACCGGAACCTAATTGAGCGAATTCCTCTATTTGTTTCCAGATTTCTTGGTGTATTTCATCAGATAGTGATAACAGATCAGTCCCAAGCCAAACACGTCTTGATTTTGCGTTCATGTAAGGTTCTGCAATTTCCTTGTTAGTTGATTCTTCCATTACAACTAACTTTGAAAATATAACATGATATTGCACAAATAATCTAATACTTTTATGTTTTTCGAGCTCACGTTTTACAGTTGTCTGTAGTAGGTGGTAAAGATTTGTTGCATTAAAATTTACTAAAACAATTTGCTTATCAAACTGATAACTATTATCAAAACCTGCAAAAGCAGTCGCTATTTTGTCAGGTTCTCCCATAAGGCTTCTCTTAGCTATATCACGCAATTTTAACATTATTATACTATAATGTAATATCTAATTGAAAATTTTCTCACACTGCGCATGCGCTAAAAATTAATTGAATATAAAAAATCTCATATAATATAATGACAGCAAATCTAACAAACACATGTGAGCAAGAAGCATATCAAATTCACCCTAATTGTAACTTTACCTCACAGTGCGCATGCGCTAAAAATCAATTGGAGATAAAAAATATCACCTATAATGTAATGACAGTAAAGCTGACAAGCGCACGTGAGCAAGAGATTTATCATGTTCACCCAAAGTATAACTTATACGCTGGAAATGTATTAGGTTCAGTTACTAACATCAACACTAGAATATCTGTTGGCAAATTAATGTCAGCGGGTTATACGATTAGTGTAAAGGGAGATAATGCCGAGAGGATTGCAATGTTTAGAAAAGATTTTATTTACACGTTGTTTTGCGATGATATTCCAGAGGAACAGCGTGTATATCACGTGAACGATAAAGTCACTGATGACAACATTGAAAACTTATCCTTACAAGATGGGTTCCAGCCGCATCCGGTCTTTGATTTATACGAGGGTAACGATTGCGGTATTATTAGAAACAGAAAAACTTAAAAAGTTCTTGGTACTATGAACAATATGGGATATATCAGGGTAACTGTTAGAGGAACATCGACAGATCAAGTTTGTTATACTGGTCAAAGGTATGTTTACGAGGTGTTCAACGGATCTATACCCAATGATCTGGTTATTAATCATATTAATAACGTAAAAACTGATAATCAATTGAGAATCTGGAATTAGTGACTAACAGGAAAATGTGAGAAAAGGACGAGGTGGTGGTATTAATTTTAAATGTCCAGCAAAACATGTTATTTCAAAAAACCTTGAAACGGATGAGGAGATCGAATTCAAATCGATTTCATCTGCGGCGAAATATTATAAGATAAATCCCACAGTCGTAAAATTTGTAGCTGATGGAGTAAAAAAATTAACTTTTTCAAGCGAATACGATGCTAGGATTCGTTTTAGAGATGATGATCAATAATATTTTGTAATTCAGTTTTAGTCAAGCAATGATGAGCAAATGCTATGATATGATCGTGATTAAATTTTAGCGTCGTTACTGCACTTTCATTAATTTTATTTTTTTCTAAATCTGTTAACAATATTTTATGAGAATCACCTTGCATTACAATAACATCAACACTATAACCCATCAAACATTTTCTTACCGCTTCAGCTAGTTCGTTGTAATTTACTATATTAACTTTTTGGTGATATTTTATCTCATCAGTCATCTTATAATAATAAATTAGATAAACATGTATTATAATAATGGACTTGATGAAACGACTCGCTGAATTATACAAAGAAGATGCCAGCGATAAGGTCGTCAGCGACAAGGTCGCCAGCGATAAGGTCGTCAGTGATGAGGTCACATTTTCCAAAGATTTCATAGACAAATCTATTGCTTTTAATGAAGATGATATTTTATATAACAACGAATCTGATGATGATGGTGAAATAGTCACTGTTGCTGACAGATCAAATTACAGTAGATCAACAACAAAACGATATAAAGTCAAGTATCACATTGCAAAAAATATAATGATATTTAATTTTACCGTTGGCGAACAACAACTGTTTTGGCAGTTAATCAAACCTTTCTTAAACATCAGGATTCCAGGAAGACAGAAAAATATTAAATTTGATTTCATATTTGTCAAGATTTTTAATCTAATGACGATCTCTGACGATCGTAAGCAGTATCTAATATCGTTATGTAAACCAGTAAAATATAAATCTGTCAAACAAAAGTATGAGGAAATTTATAATAACATTATATCATAATCTGCTTGGTTGGGATCCAACTGTTAAATTTATCGCTATACCCACGCCATTTGACTAAACATTTATTTCCTTTTTTCCTAATCACTTTTTCAATAACGAAAACATCCTGCTCAGTTTTCTGTAGTTCTTGTTCATAAAAACTACCTATGATAGGTTCCCCTGCCAGATCTTTTAAAGCGTACGTTACAGGTATTGTGAAAAGTACCTTATCAATTACAAATACTTCTTCGCTCCAGTTTGGAGTAAATCCTTTTGCAAATACCTTTTTGTCAAAGAAATTCTAACTTTATCACCAACCTTAAATTTATGTTTGCGGTACATGTTTTCATTTGCTAATATTGGATTTTTAATAGCATTATTAGGTGACATTTTGATGGTTCGATGTTTTGTGTTATTATATTCACCTACGATTTGAGAAAGGTCATCGATGTACCTGTTGGTGTTTTTAGCTGTCATATGTTTGTGTAATTTCTCGTTTAGCGTGCGATTAAATCTCTCAACAACAACGCTTTTATCCTCGTTTCCTGTAACATATTTTTTGATATTATTTTGTTCTAGAAACTGCTCAAACTTTTTGTTAAAGAACTCGGATCCGTGATCAGTCCAGATTTTATTCGGTTTCCTTTTACACTCGTTATTATTTGTTTTAACGCATCAGTCATTGAAGTCCCTGTCTTATCCGAAACAGGTACACTGAAAGCGTATTTGCTAAAAACATCTATAACATTAAACAAATACCTTTTCGGAGCACCATCAGCGCCAACGTTAAACTGAGCTAGATTGGATACATTAAACCAAATCTATTGCCCAGATATAAACTACACCATTAGCGACAACTTTACGTCGTGGGAACGTTTTTTTAGGTTGTGCAGCTCGACTGCAAGATCATCGTATACTTTTTTTTTCCGAGTCGAGACTCTCCGAGTCCAAGTTTATATTTTGCTCCTATCATTCCCTGACCAAATTTTATATCAAAACGTTCTCGTAGATTTGTTAGCTCCATATCACGTAATACATCTAGCATTACTTTATCACAATCTGATTTCGAGTTTTCATGATCACGATAACAGATATCATGACGCATCGCTATTGCATCCACTTGATTATAAGGCTCTTGACCTGGCAATGGATTGTCGTTTTCATCTAGTTGTTGATCTAGCGGATTGTAAGGTCCTGTATACCGATGACCTGGTAATGTCCAACCACCTTTTGGTTTTGGCAATTTTCCAATAATTTTATGTATATCTATACCTGACCCTATTATTTCTCTGTTGTTACAACATTGACAGTATGCGACAATTTTATTTTGTTCAAGACATAAATCTCTGTCAGAATCACAGTTGCATATCATTCTATATTTTTAATCGTCGACTAAAATAATATTAGGGTAGCCAGATCCGAGCAAATTTTTCGCTGGCGACATCTCTGAGGATACTGTCGCTAGAGACGTTTTCTTTAAAAACATATTCTTTTCTTTTTCCGCAGACTCTACAAAACCTTTTTAATATTATCCTGTTGTTTTTTGTTTTTTTGTCTGTTGTTTCATTAATATTTTCTGTTTTAGTTCTACACTTGAGACAGTATGTTGACATTATTATATTTTTAAGTTTAGATAAAATTAATTGCAATCTCATCATTAGCGTGAGAAGGATGCTTGTCAAACTGTAAAATAAATTTTGAAAAGTGAAGATTTCTGCTCATCTGTTGGATAAACATTATACAATAATATCCACAAGCAGACGTTCCAACAGGTTGGAGTTGATTTGACGAATAATATATTTTTTAAATTATTTGTTCATATACTTTTTTTATTACATCGCTAGGAGGAAGTCCAAACGAGTCAAAATAATTATTATTATAAACTGCTACCCAATACGTGCCGGATCTGTCATTGAAATCTTGTATATTAATAACACACGAACTTACAGCTGACGACGATTTTATTGCTGCGAGTTCATCTCTAGAATAAACTGCGTGAAATCCAGGAACCGCTTTTAACTTATCAATGATATAAAAATTTCTCAACGGGGTGGTCGAGTTCCTGGTAATGTGAGACCACGTCCGATTCCTAAAAGATTTGGCAGCAGACTTCCCGCTAGTCCCGCCAAAAGTGGAGCGATCGGAATAATTCCTCCTTGTTTTGTTTGATTGCATTTGCATTTGCATTTTGGTGTTGGCGATTTTGTTTTTGTTGTTTTCTTTTTTTTGTTGGCGATTTCTTCTTCTTTTGTGGCATTATAATATATCATTTACATAAAATTTAAAAATTTTTTATTCCACTTCCACGAATGATACGATTAACTTCAACTGCTTTCTTCCATGCGCCAGATATTGCTCCAGACGCTGCTGCTATTCCTAATGTGCCTAAGACTGGTAGAATTTTAGGTATTATTGTACTAGTTAATACTGATAATGCTGCACCAAGAAAACCACCTTTAACGACAATGTCGTTTGCCATCGCTGTCATTTGTGCAGTACTCAAATTTAAAACAAAAGTTTTTTTACGATCATACTTTTTTACTTGATTTTTTGTTAGCATTAATTTTGTTGAAACACCATCAGAAATATTAGGATTGATTTTTAATGATACCTGTTCTCGCTTTGCAATAGCAGCTACAAATTTTTTTAACTTGGCCATCAGTCAAATACACTTCTTTTACAATATATTTTGTCATTTTATATAACAACTGTAGATTAAACTTGAACTGTCATTTTACCTCCAATAGAATCTACTGTGATAAATCTTTCACTAATCACTAATGCGTATACGTACAACAGCGCTACTAGAACCGCCCCAAGTGTCCAGGTGATTTCAATATCTGCTGTGCTGTCTACAATTCGCTCGTTATGTTTACTAACATCAAAATGAAATATAGGATAAAGGGTACGAAATTCCTCTGCTGATATTTGAGTTCCATCTTCAACATCTTGATATTTTTGTATTTCGTCAAGCAGGTACATGTACGGTCGAGAAATATTTTTATTAACGTCATCAGCAAAATTACACTCGATAGCTCGTTCTGGATATTGCTTTGAATTTAATCTAACGTATATTCGTCTGACATCAGCGTGGTCAAATATTGCATTATTTTGTTGTAGGTTATCTCGTCGGGCGTGCTGTTGAAATACGACAAAGATATTTCTCGGCAGTTGTTCGTTTGATGTTGTTGTGACCCTCCACGTGTAGTCAGCAGTAGTTGGAACCGATGTCTGATATATTTTATGCTGCTTAAAGTAAATTCTATTTGTATGCTTATCAAGCGTACTATTTAGTTCTGACATTTTAGTGATCGATGGTGTTATACGTGGCATCCACAAAGCAAGTTTGTTTATGATAAACTGTACATCAGCCCCTCCAGATCTAAACAAGCAATCGTTTTGGTCTGCTCGATCTAAAATAAGAGTATGTTTTACTCCGCGAAATACTTTATCATAATCGCGACAAAAGCCGAAAATCATACTTAGCGGAAGCATCATTGTAATTTGACGTGATCCTGCTGCAAGTTTTTTTCGCCTAGCAAAGCCTTCGTTATAACGTGAATTTCTCACCTCAAGTGTGTTAAGAAGTAAATTTAACATCGCAGTACTGTCTACAACTGCTCCTGGTGGCGTTATATTAAGATTAGTAAAAGCTGCAATAAGTGAGAGTCTCACAGCGTCTGCATTAGCAGCTGCACCTGGTGCTGCTAAGTCCTAGCGCGTCTGCATTAGCAATGAGAAAATTTCTCACAATTACAAGATCTGCAGCAGCATCAGCTCCGTGCACCATAACACCTCTCTTTAAAAATTCAGTTGATTCAGCTATACCCCGTCCAGTATCTTTAAACCACATCATGTTAGTTGCAGTTGATCTTGAGTAATCATCTGTAAACGAAATCATATTTAAAATTGTACTTGCAACTTGTAGATGACCTGAAATATCTTCTATAGTTTGATTGGCTAGTTGATATCTAGCACTTGTGAATAAACTCCAGCCTTTATTTATAAGAGCTACTTCTGCTCCAACTGCAATTACAGCAGGTGGATTGGCTACTGTCATAATCTGACTACGAACTTCTAACATAGCCTTATGTGTCAGTAGAAATACATCTTCGTCTCTGGTGTTAAAGGTTCTGATACCAGCTTTATTTGGTTCGTTAGAATTCTCATCAAGGTACTCAACAAACTCAAATTCTGTCACATCATTGTCGATGTCATACGTTTCTGTTAACTCGAGATAATTTTTAACAGACATTTTATTTTATTAGATTATATAAAATTTTATTGCGGCACTGTCACTTTAGATATTAATTTTTGTATGATCTGCTCGCCCTTTGGTGCTAATAATTTTTTTGTTGTTGTTATCATAGCTCACTGGGTTTATTTTGTTGGAGCGATTTCTGAGATAAGTGTTGCCTGAGATTGAGCAAGTTTTTTTTAGATCTTCTAAGTGTTGTCTGTATCTTGCTCGTTTGTCCATTATTATAATTATTATAATTGCTCGCTTGCAATATTTCTAATGTCAACATTATCCAATCCTGGAAATAATATAAAAACAACCCGTATTTCGCCGAATAAATCTGTCAACATTATAAAATCCTTGAACGAGATAAACATAATTACACTGTTTGTTACGTGACAGTGAGAAATATGATCTTATTTTATTCATCGCCATGTTATTTAGAGGAATATCGTCAAAAACTACTATCTTATGTTCATCTGCATCAAGTTGATTAACTGGGATAAGAACTTCTGGCTGCCTAATTATAAAAAAATCTTCACCAGCTTTAAGATCATCACGGAGCTTGTTATTATATTCGCTTAATAACTCATACTTATCTTGCTGTGGATTGATTGTGTAAATATAAACTCTGTCGTAGTTAAAATTATCACCAAGAAGCAAGTTCATAAGCAAATTTGTTTTCCCCGATCCAGTTCGCCCAACAATAAGATAATGACAATCATGAAGTTCATTGTTATGTTTATGCTTCACTAGTCTCTCTGTATCAAAGTTTAGTATTGACGATTTTGCCATTTTGTATAATATTAAACTAGTGTTGATAACTTTATCTAGGATAGTAAATAATGAACTACTATACAAAATTTGGAACACTATTAGGAGATTTATCCACAGAAGGTTATCAAAGTGACTTATCCAAATATGCAACTCTTGATCAGCTCAAAAATGAAATCAATAATTTACTAAATCTTACCAGTGTAGAACCAGATGAAGTCGTCATTTTCCAGGACAAAGAAGGACGATTAAAAACGAGTGATGTAAAACTGCCAGATGTAGTTGTACGAAATCCAAGTGGGAATATTGTTATGAAACAAAACAAGATTACAGATCTTGGAAACCCAAGTGAGGAAGGGGATGCTGTCACTAAAAAATATATCAATGATTGGGACGCTTCAATTAATAATGAAATCACAGCGCTCAAAACTGATTTTACCAGTCACGTTCATACATTTTTAAGTTTTCGCAGAAACATAAACAAAATTATAGATTAATTTTTTGGAAATCCATCAAATGTTAGCATTACACTCGCTAATATTAACACAAATCTCAATGATATTAACACAAAACTCAATGATATTATTAGTGGAATTCCTAATATTGTTGAGAAAACGAATATGATTAAAATGCCTCACAAACAGATTAAAAATATTGTGTATACTGTTGCATCCGGTTATACTAGGTGGACACCAAAAAATAATTCTATTAAATATATTGCAGAAGTTACCGGTGTGTATAGATTGTCAGTGCTTAGCAGTGTAAAGTTTAGAATATCTACCAAATATCTATCTCGTCATCTAAATGATGACTCATCTGGAGTATTATCTGTAATAATAAACCAAAATTCTGAAGAAGAATTTGTACTTGAACCAGTTGATAAAACTTTAAAATTAACAATTTTTCTCTTTTGTTTGGAATTTATAGCTGAACAACCAGCTCTTATTATGGATTAACCAAACATAGGACTTTGTGAACTAATATTATAATGAAAAGAAGTATAGTTGATTTCAATCATATTTCAAAAGATATTCCAAAACAAGATGTAGACGCATTAATACAACACTATAAATATTATCATAAAAAAACTTTGGTGCGTGAAAAAATGTTACAAATACTAAAACAAGATCCTTCGAGTAATATCTTATCTACCCTTGTTAATGACCAGTCCTGGTATAATTTCAAGTGCGGTATCATTAAATCCTTTTTTGTTAATCATATCCTCTATTGGTGTTTCACTTACAGCGGCGTGTAAAAAAGTAGAACCAAGACTTTTGATAAAGAAGCACGGTTGTTTAACATCAATTAAAACTTACAAGAAACTACTTGATCAGATCCGGTCTTACCTACGAGGAGTTAAATATAATATGGATGATTTATTACGTAAATTTCGTATTATTGACAATATGTTAACAGATATTCTACCAATGAGGGTTAGCAAGTATGAAAAAAATATCTAAAAAAATATTAGTAACGTAAAAGTTTATCTAAACTTAAGATATAATATAACTAAAATAATATCACTTACCTTCATCATTTTCATTCTAATGCTAGTTTAATTTCCACCTTGTTAACTGAAACGTTCTAAAGTACAGTTTAATTTTCATCCTGTTATCTGAAAAAAAAAACTTGTAAAACCCATTTGCCGTCTTTAAAATAATCATATTCCACGCATGCGCTGTTCTAACAAATTCTAACAAATTGTCTGGTTAAAAAAATACCTGTCTACGTAGTCGTAGTATAGGGAAATGAGGGTTTGGCGGGGGTGGGGTAGGAGGTGTGGGAGGGGGGTGAGCCAAAACCCTCATTTTCCTGTTTTGGAAACCCTCATTTAATTTATACCTGTTTGGTGGATTAAAAAATGAAGTCAGTCAAAACTCTCATTTCCCTATACTACTCCCGTTACCTGAGATTATAGGTCCGCCAGGGTTTCCTTGTTTGTGGATTTTGGGTAGAAGATAAAATCTACCTGCTCTTGGGTTTTCTGGGCTTAAGTAGTTTTTCGTCTGCTGGTCTATGTGTCTGCTTTTGTACGCCTCGTCATTAACATTAGTGATGATTTTTGCATATTCCAGCGTTGGATCATGGTCCAGTTTTTGTTAGAACCTAGCGTCACTTAGTTGTCTACTTGCTTCACTATTGTAGTCTTCCCTATTCGTAACGACAACAGCGGAACTCTATCTGGAGGCTTAATTATAATGTCTGTTCTGCTTTTCAGTGAGTGCATGGCATCTGTTTCTTCTTTTGTCAAATTAAAATATTTGTTAGAATATTTGTTAGTATGGTTGATATGTCTGGAAGTATCGTTTTCAACCGAGTTGATAAAGGCTATCAGATTCGGAATTGGACTTTTTGGTGGGGTCCAGTTACTTTTCTTTCTAAATGTGGGTTGGTCACAGCTTATATTTTCCTTTGATTTGTTTGCTGGTTGCAAGGCAAAATGGGCTTTGAGTCTTGGTCGGCGCATGAACTCTTCGGTGTCATTCTTAAGCTTCCCTCTGTCGTATGTTTTTGGACGGGGACAGAAACTCAAACCTTTCGAAAAAAGTTTTATTTCTGCATCAGTGAGTTT
Organism: Potamilus streckersoni; assembly: GCA_016746295.1. Lineage (NCBI taxonomy): Eukaryota > Metazoa > Mollusca > Bivalvia > Unionida > Unionidae > Potamilus > Potamilus streckersoni. The sequence continues at coordinate 85,905 of JAEAOA010000234.1, read as the reverse complement.
TAATTGGAGATGTTGCCCTAGATTCTTTAGCACTGGTATGATCTCAGTGTGGGGATCAATATAAACAATCGTAGATGAATTACATTGTTCTGAATCAAGAGTTTTCAGATAATATGCGAATAAGTTTGAGTTTGTTTTTAGTGACTGATGTATAAGCAGCATACAAATACACAGTACTCTTCGTTTTTAATCCTTTTATATATGACAAAATACCTTTTAAACGTGCAGTTGGTTAACTTCTTGACTTTCACACTGCACGTCTGCTGGATAGGCTGAGTAAAGTAAACAAAATGTTCTGGCTACTAAATTGTTGAATCTCTCTCTCTTTTTAAGTGTATGTCTTTAGGTGTGTATATATACATATATATATATATATATATATATATATATATATATATATATATATATATATATACATTGTATGTATTGTTTCATTATTTTATTCAATACATTGCCCGCTGTAATTATATAGAAAACACAACGCGGCAAAAATGCTTATCATATACATGGTTCTGGAGGTAACCAACTTATTATATAATATAATGCAGAAAGTGTTCAAGCTTCTATGTACAAACAATACAATATTTTGTATTGTTATTTTGGGGGGGATTTATTATTATTATTATTATTATTATTATTATTATTATTATTATTATTAGTAGTAGTAGTAGTAGTAGTAGTAGTAGTAGTAGTAGTAGTAGTAGTAGTAGTAGTAGTAGTAGTAGTAGTAGTAGTAATATTATTATTGCTGGTAGCGTATTAGTTGCTTTTCATTTCGTGCCTTGTTGATTTTATTTAAGGTATACTATTTTAAGCTTCATTTACTCTTCCACCATTGTAGCTGCAGACGTTTGGGACAGTGGGATGCATTTAAGTAAAACAATATTGATGTTCAACTTGCTTCATTCATACATATACTATAACTGCGCTTGTTGTGTATCGAATTTCTTGAATATTTGTATCACTTATGTCATCACTCACGGTTATAAGTAGCGAAACGCCATCAATGACTAAATGCAGCCTTAACAGAACGAGTGACACTTTTTGTTAAGACAGCTAATTGTAAATATATTATTTTATTGAAAAAGATAGTTCAGTTTTCCGTGCATTGAATACTTTGTGGACGAGACGAATATTGAATTCAATACCAAACCTTAAAACCTTCCTAAATTAGAAAACGAAACTAAACATGGAGCAATAATTTGCACATAATGATGATTTTGATTTAGGTGTTGACTTTAGCTATTTTAATCAGCTACAAAATTACACTCATACGATTTAAAATTAAATATCTATTTTAATTTAATTTTACTTGTTTAAAAGACTTTCTTGATATATGTTATGATTTTGACATGCATGTATCCCTAAACTAATTAAATAGTGGAGGTTTATTGTAATGAATTATAGTTAGTACGAAAATCATTCATAGTAGTATATTAATATTACTGGGGTTCTTGAAGGTATTTAATCAACTCTGAAGCATTCTAATTGTATTCAACAGAATTAAAACCTAATTTCTAAACGGAAAAAAGGAGTGATTTTTAAGTTCATCATCAAAGCATATGTTTAATTACATAAAAAACAGTTGTTTTCAGAACTTCTTGAAAATATGCAGTTACAATAGTAGTTCAGTTACTTATATTTCTTGAAAATGACACATAACTTCAATGGAATTGTAATATCCTGCCTCACCTTGGCACCTAATGTTAACAAGATGGTTATGTAGTATCTGAACTTATAACTGCTTCACTAAGTTTAATTTGTTAAAAAAACTAAAATTGAAATATATGTTTTAGGAACGTAATTAGTGTAAATGTGTTAGCAATGTGTTAAAACGCATATATATATATATATATATATATATATATATATATATATATATATATATATATATATATATATATATATATATATATATATATATAAACCAAAGTATGAGCAAACACTTAGCAAGCGAAACGTTATCTCATTACGTTTCTCAAAGGCTCCCTAAACGCAGACCACTAAATCGATTATTCATTGTCTCGTGAAACGGAACCTGAGGTATGAGGGAATCTATCAGTATTTTATTTATGTACAATAAATGTTTCAACTTTTTTCCTTTTTTATCTTCGCTCGGCCCAAACAATCAAGATATACATAAATGACTGTTTAGATATATACACAAATCAATAAAACATGAAATTGGTCAATTTTAGATTCATAAGAGTGCAATCGTATTGAATGTTCATGTAGCCGAGTGGTCATATTCAATCATATTAACATAATACTGACATCTCACCACCGTATGTTTGAGATCTCGTTTCGGCCCGACCAACTTGGATATGGGCAAAGCTTGCTTATACCTTGATGTCTATAGATGGTTCTTCCCAGAATGTGCCTGGATCAAGTTTACTCGTCGCTATGAATAGAAGACAACCCACTTGACTGGTATTGTAAATCCTTCAGAAAGACCTCTTCATGGAGGGGTTTTGTGGCGGAGTGCAGTTAGTGGAAGAAATAATAAGGCATATGTAATCTCTGATTTATAATCACTAAACAACGAAACATTATTTACATGCATCATCATCTACTATGCATTCTTGTTTTAGTTGGGCATGTTAATATCAATACCCTGTATGCAGTTCCCATGCTAGATGTTGAAAAACGAATTATGCCAAGCCAGATGTAGGGGCATTATATAATTCATAATAGCTAATTTTGTACTAAAAATGTATCTTTAAATGTCTTTATATATGATATCGGACATCTTTAAAAGCACAAAACCTTTGTAGAATTGCATACGTATATACTTTCTGATATATACGGTAACAATATTATATTTTTTAAAACTTGTTTTAAAGCTTGCATTACTTTTGGCTCATCGCCAACTTTAGTGACCTTATCGAAGCGCCTGTATATTTTATATAAGAACAGGTTTAATCTCTGCGTGAATAAGGTTTTCATAGGTAGTAGGTACATTTTTCCCCACCTTTATCAAATAATATTTTAACGTTTTGCATAGAGAGAGGGTATTCACGAAATGAACATGTTGATACTATTCGACCTCATGGCACAGGTAAATATATTATGATCATATATGTGAATTCCATATTGTAGGTATAAAGGGTAGACAATCTAACTAATGACTGTTCAATCATAACTTTGCAACATATTATTTCTAGTTGATGTTAGGAAAGATGATTGAGAGTTCCTTCTATCTTAGTGGAAGAGAGCTTATTAATGTGACACAAGTATCAACCTTTTTGGTAGAATTGTCCATCCTTCATACCGGTTATAATGTCTAGCAGGATAAGCAGATGAAATGTTGCTTTGAAACTCAGATACCTTTTACATACCTACACCAACATAAATATTGAAAAAGTTAAAGTTTAGACCATGAAGCGTAAACATATTTGGTTACGTTTTCCTGAAATGTTAATTTTTTTACTGAAATGACCACATTTTTAGGAAGGTAATAATTGATATACATTTAAGGACATAGCAACGTTTACGGTACTACCACGGTTATAGGAAAACATAAGCAAGTGCGAGGATAATTCACACCAAAGATCAAAGATTTCATACCCTCAATATGATACTTCAGTATTTTTCAACACATATGACCCATTCCATAGAACCATAATATATACGATTTATACCACAAAATGACATGGTTGGAATTAATTACCGAAATAAATCTTAATATCCAAACAAATAAAACAGTATATGCAGTTTCACACGCATATATATATATATATATATATATATATATATATATATATATATATATATATATATATATATATATATATATATATATATATATATATATATATATATATATATATATATATACAAAAGTTTTACATATCTTCTCATTCATAGATTTGCTGAGATGACATTATCTCGAACATGCTGTCTCTTTTTGCTGCTATCTGTGTCGGCAAGATGGTCGGTGGGTAGGTAACGTTAACACACTGATTTCGGTATACAGGTTTAGCATACTTTTGCGCCTTTATTCTGATAAAATAATTTGGATTAAAGCATGAATATGCTGTTGGTGAACATGTATTACTATCTCGTTATTATGGTGTAATATAGATGACTTTCTAAGTCCAGCATGGACCATTTCTAGGTATTATGTTCGGTCTCCCCTTTCGCTATTTAACCCCCTCTTTTTCTCTCCATGATCAAATTACAATTACATTTCTTTTCACACACGGCACTAACACAACATTATAATTACGTACATATTGATATTATCTAACTGACAATGATGTCCTGTTTCAACAATACTGGAAAAAGCGTGGTAATACTTACTTTAATGTATGCTCTTGTCAGTAAATACAATTGACATATGGTCAAACACACATTAAACATAAAGTTCATTGCTATACAGGAAAACGTATATCGCAGATGAGGTAAAGCAAATATAATTGTCGTAGATAAAGACATAAATGAAATGAAGGATTACCAGTGAAGTCACACCAGGGAATTATGTTCTTAACTTGCAATTATTTAGTTGGTTGGACATATAATATACACGAGTATTATAAACTTCTATCACATTACTTACCTCTTTTTAAATTAAACAACCAGAACCCCTACCCTCAGTCTAAACCCCACCAATTTATATTTCTCCTTAGTATGCAATTTTAACTTCGACTAGAGGAATATGGTTCTATTAGAGAGAGAGAGAGAGAGAGAGAGAGAGAGAGAGAGAGAGAGAGAGAGAGAGAGGGGAGAGAGATGTAACTAATTTCAGATAATCTGTGGATTGTTATTATGTTTCTAAGTAATCACACCCTTAGGTTTAAATGCTGATAAATGAGATCAACTCGCCAACTACCATGACAATGATTTATTATTATTATTATTATTATTATTATTATTATTATTATTATTATTATTATTATTATTATTATTATTATTATTATTATTATTACTATTATTACTACCACGACAATGACGTATTATTATTAATATTATTATTAATATTAGTAGTAGTAGTAGCATTAGTAGTTGTTGTTGTTGCTGTTGCTGTAGTAGTTTTATTGTGTGATATCAGTGTCCAGAAAACTGTTCTTTATCATATAAAATATATCACATAGTCTTTCATTTCAGGGGCAGTAGACACAGTAAAACAAGGATGTATTGGGGATTATATCGAACTCTTTCATAACATTCAAGTAGATGGTGTTCACACAGTTCTGATACTTTACGTCAATGGTCATGGCTATAAACAAATCGCTGTGTGGTTTCTACACAATTTTATCATGAACTCAACATTTTTAAATGGATATGGTGAAAGAATAGGTATTGACCAATATGGAAACATTTGGATTCGCGGCCTTCAAGATTCAGACGAAGGAAACTATATTATTGAATGTACAACAAGAAACGGTACTAAGAAAGACAATGTCACGTTATATGTTTCTGGTGAGTATTCCTTTTCGATACAGTTAAGAGTTCTAAGAAAGTGCACAAAAAGAAAGAAGTGCTTTATTTTTGTTCTGGCTCTGTTTTTATTTTGCTTTTATCGTGACTTACGTTTTGAAACAATAGGTATCTGTATGTGTTGTCTGTGTGTGTATGCTTATACAGTATACAAATCATCTTATCTGCCATGCACTAATACTATTATGGCCTTATGAAATGCAACATGAATATATCTTACTTTACCAATGGTTTCCATTAGACCCGCTGGATAAATTTATGACATTTCTTGAAGATATGAAAAGCATAAATTTAGTATACATTTTAGGCCAACTAGAAGCATTGAAAATGTTAAAACATGTACACATTAAACCACAAAATACTATTTACTTTCTCAGCCAGTACGATCGTGAGTCTCTGCAAAAGAAATAACGTAATATAAGACCACATCAAATATAATTTGAATTAAGTAATGTTCCTAACAATACCTACAACATAGGAAAGCATTATTTGTAACGTGATTTAGTTTACATAGGGTCGGAAAAGGTCGTTGTATGTGCATAGAAAATAGAACATTATTAACAATAGAAACTCCTTTTCCAAAGTAGTAAATATGCAGCTTTGAAGAATGTAAAGTATTGGACTAACATGAATACCGTCGTTGAATAACTAATTTGTAGGGAAAAAAAAACAAATCATGCATTAAGAGATTTTAACAGAGCCATATTTTGTTGTCCAAAGACATCCTATATATGTGGCAGGAATGGTGTGGTTACGAAGGAACCAGCAGGGTGTTTTGCCTAATGCAAATTCTTCAGGTTGAAAAAATATTATTATTGAAAACATACCAATCATGATAGTGGGGTCTACTATGAAGAAATGAAATATTTGGAAATAACGCAAATAAGAAATGCCGTTAGATTGTTTCCTGGTTTTATCAATCTTGTTTCAATAATGATGATAGGATTTGAGTTCTACCTGATAGGTCTTGAATACTTTCCAGCGCCATTCTGAAATGAAAGGACATAAAAATTATTGCTTATGAACATTTGCAATGCAACGTTCGATGATTACATAGATATCATAAATACAAGTTGTAATATTTGCATGTGGGCATGTCTGGTCTGATAATAAAGCTGGGGTAATTACGAGGAAGACCTGCAAAGTATTAATTTGGAGTGTGTACATATTAGATTTACTGTGAAGAAAGGGTAGCTGTTTTGAATTGGAAATGATATGCATGGTAATGGATCTTAGCTTTACTGGAATCCTTGAATGGAATGCCATAAAAGAGGCACATCATGAAAATGCCTCGGTTTACAATATATTCAAAAAGAATGACAAGTATCAAGACTTGGTATAATATTATAATGATTGTGAAAACAGGCAGGTTTAAGAATATGCATTATTACTGTGTCAATAGCATTGTATAATACCAGACACTGATCGACTGTCATAGAAGGTATTTCCGAACGTGATTTCGTCAACTTTTATTTCAACGCTTTGACATAAATGCAAGTGTAATGGCTTTGATATTATGCGGTTTGATTTATTTGACAATATTTCATGTGATGCATAAATTGCATTACTTCGTAAACGGTCTGGGGTTTAATTTGTGAATTTAATAAGCTTTTGTCGACTAAAACATTAATTACAAATCTATTCAAATCACAGCTCTTATTTGCCGTCAATTTAGGCTAAAACTGTACACAAAAGCCTTCTTAAAGATTCGTGGATTTTTGTCACAATCGCGCGTCGTAGTACTATATCTTGTCTTTCCTTACGATAGAGCCTTCAGGTCTCTTTACTTGTTTAACGAGAAAATCACTTTTCGTTAGGTTTCCCCAGAGCTAATTTTCCTCTCGCTGGAGATTTGTTGACTAAAGAATTTTGAGCAAGGTCGTTACTCTTAAATTCACATTACTTCCAAAGTGTTCGTCTCAATATAACTGACCAATCGAAAGAAACCTTTCTTAATTTTTCCCTAATATATTTATTATTTTCGTTTGAATTTGACAGTCTGGAATCTAAGAAATTCGATGCATATCAACTTTCCTTAAAAGTTATTACATGAGGTTCCTTTCAAGCGGTTTTGATCGGTAGCCTCACTGTGTATTTTCCAGGATACCGTAGCAATGTATGGGGTCAATTCTCAGTGAGAAGCATATGCTGGCCTTTAAATTTAACAGCAGACATAACGAAAATGCAGAAGTGACACTTCACAATGAATTTTCTGGCTTAATTATAACAAAATTGTAATGCACAATTTATTCAACTTTAAGGTTCAGTTCTTATTCTAAATTCGAAAAGTGTTTCATTCCATTTGAAATTGTATATATATTTTGTTAAATCATTTCCGAATTCCAAACAATATCGGTTGATTAAGATGATTACTGCACTGTGTATCATTATAATTTATTTTGCCCAAATGGTGATTGAAAATGAGTGTACCTTATTAAAACAGATATTATAAATATATAATGCATTGACAATTTTTATACTGCATATAATGTCCGATGGATTTTGATTGAGCAATCTTAGCTGTGAGAAAGAACCACTGTATGAATTTTCTTGTTAGTGGAAGTATTGGTCTATGATTCTAAATTACTTACCATTGAAAGTAAGATAATGTTAGCACATTTAGTAGCGTCGAACATTCAAGCTAATATATTTCTCCAAAACGTCCTGTTAATTATACATTTTGATTCGATTCAGGCAATAAAGTAAGCATATTGTTTCAGAAAAGGAAATTGTGTTAAAAAAGTGTCTCTACTAAGTGCTCTTTATGACATGAATATGGAATTAATAAATTAATTTTGAACATCCATATAATGGCAATTTGACTACTGATATACTAAGATTATTCGTTTCGTAATATATTAGTTGCACCGGATACACGTTGTAGACCGAAGATAATTCGTGGTGAGGACACATTGACAACTTATTTAGAACCGGATGGTTGTGGCAAACCTGCATCAACTGCATAT
>JAEAOA010000234.1:0-72500 GCA_016746295.1 Potamilus streckersoni | reverse complement strand
AGACGCCTTGCCAAAGGGATTAATGGAACTTTCTTGCAAAAGAAAGCATGTTTATAATTTTGAGAATTTTTAAAATTGCCTAACCTTTTCTCTCTTCTAAATCCAGATATAATGAAGAAGAATGCAAAGATGGAAATTCGTTCAGGTAATATTTAAAATCTTAGCATCATTATTCCTTAAAACAAGTATCTTCTTAAATGACAAAAGGTTAGCTCACTTGAACTACTTGAAGTGTTCGAAAACTATCTTGCTTTCTACATATCTTGTTAGTTACAGTTCTGGGGGTATTATTGTTTGTCCAACATAAAACAAGCAAGTCGAGTTTGTCTTACAGATTATGCCTAGATCAATATATTAGATGGACTTCATTATGGATTGTTACCAAAACTCAAAATACACGTATATTTATGTTGTTACACGGACGCATCTGGTCTCCTTCAAGGGGTTATATGTCTTTAGCATTGTGGCACACTTCTTTGACGAAGAGCTGCTTATGATGAATAATTCGATTATATTAGCGTATTTGATTGTGACTAGCATGCAACGTTTTAGTATTGATAATAAAAAGTATTAATTTGTCGATATATGAATGATGCTAAACACATTAAAAGTAAAATTTCAAGAAGCGCAATAATTTAGCCCAGGTTGGATACCTTAGTGTGCATTTAATCTTAAAAGAGGAAAGAGGTTGCATGCATTGTGAACGTGGACGTTTCAATTATTATTTACGTATGGAGTACTCTCCTGTTACTGCTGAGTTACACATCCAATTAAACAAGCGAGTAAGAGATGAATTCAATATATTGGGTTCTTTCTTGGTTAACGCTTAAGTCAAATCATTACACAGAAATGTGTGTAAGAATATATATATATATATATATATATATATATATATATATATATATATATATATATATATATATATATATATATATATATATATATATATATATATATATATATATATATTCTGCGCTAGCTATTGTTAACCACTCATTCAAAGATTGATGCTAGTCGATGGTTATATTATGAATCCAGTGCTGATTTGAGCAGATCCATTGTATAGTTAGCACAAGTATCAGGTCGGTATCATGTGGACACTGATGTCCTGACGAAGTGTAGAACAGTATAGTTTACATATTTTCTAGTATATGATATTTCATTAATAGAACCATTGTCTGGCTTTTGTTTCTTTTCAGACGCAATGCCATTATTATCAGCAAATGGAAATTTATCAAATGGTAAAATATGTATATATTTTCGTTATGTATTGTATCTTCTAATTATTAGGAAAACATTTTCAAACAACGAGAAAACAGCATTATATATGGAAGTCATTCTTATATAGTATGGTAACACAGATAAATTTTGCACTCGAATTTTAAGCGAGCCAATAAATAATAATAATAATAATAATAATAATAATAATAATAATAATAATAATAATAATAATAATAATAATAATAATAATAATAATAACGATAATAATAATAATAATAATAATAATAATAATAATAATAATAATAATAATAATAATAATAATAATAATAACAATAATAATTCTTTATTGATCCAGAATTGCATAAAAGTCAGGACAATAGTACATAGTATAGCAGTTGAAGGAAATGTTTATGTTTAGTAGTACGATTTTCAGGATTAGATCTACACCATTAGTGTTCCCAAAATAAATAAAAACAATAAAATAAATAATTATAGAGTTATAATATCGCACAAGAGAAATTATTAGTCCTCCTTGTAAGATATTCCATTTAATTATACGTCCTTGCCAAATGGTTCCAAATATGCTTTGTAGACTGTCTGGCTTGCTTTAAACCATGTTCTTTCACAACATTATATTAATACAGGAATAGTATATTCCACATTTATCATGTTAAGATGTTCTGCCGCTTATCATTCTACCCATATTGCTGTTACTTATTTTTCGTACATATAACTTCATAATTTAGTGAGCATGTATATTTTAAGGTGGCAGTATATTGACAGTGTGTCGTTATTGTCCAATCGTTCTGCATGTATATTTAACTAGTTGTATTCGCAGTGGTATATATATATATATATATATATATATATATATATATATATATATATATATATATATATATATATATATATATATATATATATATACGAAACATAACATATTGTCCCACTGGTGTATATGATTTAATTTTCGCTATTCACAACACTTCACATTCACAGTTGTGATTTTATTTAAAGACAAAATTCACTGCGTGGTTGTAATATCGCTTTGAGAGTGCAATCCGATGTTTTATATAGTGAAATATTTATATGTTCGAGACAATATTATGGTATCATTAACTTACATTCTGACTAACTCTTTCAAAGATAAACTCATTCGATGTCCGTCTTCAAACTCTACCTATCGAAGGAACTGTGCAAATCTGTTCTATTCATTAACTTTTTAGTTTTTTAACAGCCGATTTTATATATATATAAACATGACCCCGCTTTATGAAACACACCTTGGCGAATGATAAGGACATTTTTATTAGCGACGGTTTTGTAACATTTCATTAAAATTTCGATTTTCCGGTCTCCAAGCTATGTTGACATGATATCTGAAGAACGATTTGTTTTGTCTCCTACTCTGCTGCTTGATATTGGCACAAACGTACGAGAGAATCCTAAACTGGCATGAGATTCACAATAAAATTTGAGAAAAAAATTAAGTTGGTTCATTAAATGACCTAATGATATGAGGCTCATTCGACTTTCTAAGCATGCGTGTTATGATCTTGTATGTATCGTATTGCAAAATCTATATAAGATAATCTGTATTTTTATTACAGGAGCTGTGTCCATCTCAAATGAATCTGGTGTGGATACACAAGGTTCTGTTACTATTAGTTAAAAATAGCTTGTAAAGATGCTTTCATTACTGGAGAGGTGCAAGAAGATATGGGTTTATTCAAATCATTTTTTGCGACTAATGTGCAAAAAAGAGGAAATAATTTTAATCTATATGCACAAGAACGACCTCAAGTAATTTATGTTAGGAGAATAATTGTTTTTGTTTTTTTTTGTATAATAATATCTCATTCGATGCATCCAATTATTAATTTTATTTTAGTCTTGCGTATCGTACGTATTCTCCAAGACTAATATTGGACATTTAGTAAGCGATATTTTTTTGTGAAAACACATTTGTTTAGGTTGAAGTTAATTTTAGTCACATAGAAAACATCTACTTCTGTGTGAGTGTAGTGAAATGCTCTTATGGTGTTTAATAGTTTAATGATATTTAAATGTAAGCCACAAAGGATGCGAACATGTGAAATATTTTACTAAGTTCAGGACAAATTAATAAATCATTAGCTTAAGAATTTGATAATACAATTTTTCAAACTATCCTGTCAGTTTACGTATGTACGTGCTAATTCTGTTCATACAGATTATTGATAAATTTCGTCTTAGTTACCAAATATAAGCTCGCATGGAAGTTAAGCGACTTTAGCGATCGAAACGAATGTCAGATTTTTAGAATTTTTTGCAATTAGCATAACGAAATGCAATATGGTCAACAATGTAAAATTTGAAAATGATTGTCCTTCATGCAATCTGTTGACTATTCAAAGTCAACGAGGGAGAAAATTAAGCTAATTAAGAATGTTGCGTCTATTGTTGCACAGTCCCATAACAAAAACAGTTTCTGAACGCTTATTCTACCAATCATTCAAATATTAATTGACACTACTAATTTTCGTAACGAAAGTGTCAATATATAATACAAAAACATATCAAGGACACTAAAATGAACGTGTAATTTTAGTCAGCTTAATTCACTTTTATTATTTTAAAACAATTATGGAAATATTGTTCCATCCAAACGAACATTATTTTACGAATGTTGATGGTGATTTTTTGTTTTATATTTGTATAATTTTATAAATATTGTATGTACTTGAAGCAAAATTTAATTTTTCAATATGACGTGCAGGTGTATTATGATACTTTTATATGAAAATCTTACGTTTTGTTATTGTTTACTTTCTACAATATTATTCGTATATCAAATATAGTATTGCTATACAGTGGATATATTTTCGATTTCAAAGGTGAATCTTAAGAAGCGTAGAAAGAAATATTTTTTATTTTAGCAGAATTTTGTACAGAAAAAGAAAAAAATTGAACGAATCACTATGTACATTAGATATAACTGTTTTCGAGAAATTATTTTTGTCTAATGGTATGGTGATATGACATAAACAGATAGCCTCTTTGAGAGAAGAAAAATATGGCAATAAATGTTGCATATCTATCATTTATTGTCACTGTTATGACAGTTCTCATATATGCCCGTCTTTTCATTTCAATGTCATTATTAGAACGATATACAAATTGCCCGACTTGTTTATTCTGATTTACTACACGACAAAAGTAAATTTTGCGCACAGTGTTTAATAAGGTAAATTTGCATAAACTGTAAACTGGTTTAATTACAGTGTATTAGTATATAGGTAATGTTAATTGCATTCACAGTATAGTGATCTCTCTCTCTCTCTCTCTCTCTCTCTCTATATATATATATATATATATATATATATATATATATATATATATATATAAAATATATATATATATATATATATATATATATATATATATATATATATATATATATATATATATATATATATATATATAATATATATATAGTTTAATACAAACAATATCATACAGGTTAGATAAATTAAATTCGTACTCTACTTAATTTCGAATCCAGCTCCTCGAGTAAATGGCACCCATCGCCTTGCCTGCACGCACCAATCAATGTACCGTCACGACTAAGCACGCTTCACCAAAATATTATGGCACTGAATCGGTGTTGTTTGAGCTCGTGCGTAGCAGACACACTATCATGACATCCTAGTAAGTAATTATCATATACTTATTGTCCAGAACTCCGTAGATTACGAATTTAATTTCGATATTCTTTATGATAATATTTGTTTGTATTAAACTATAAATTCTACCCACTATTATCATAATAATATCACGTGTGTCAGAGATTTACTGAGATATATGCAAACAACTGACGAAGGACTTTGCACAACTAGAATCTAACTAGATTGAGCGCTTTCGACTCTTAATGAGTCTTTTGCAAAGCCATATAAAAAACATAGACAAAACAAATAAATAAAATACAAAAACGTTGTCTTTGTAAAACTCTATATTGCTATTTCTACATGAAATAAACCTATAGATGGACTATGTCTCAACAAGCCTATATCGACTTGTTGCTGATATTGAAAATAGTTTCTATTTGGCCATATAACACAGTTAGTTTTACTATATAGTCTCTACATTTGTTTCAAAGTACTGAACTTTCCACTGTGTGTTAATCAATACAAATCATATGTTAATCTGAAATACCTTCAAAGATGACTTTACGGCGTAGTTCTTGTCAATTTTGACCTGCATTTGTTTGAGAGGCTGAATTGTAAACAAAACACCATGCAACGGAACACAGATTTCACTTCCGGATCATCACCATGACCTTATTACTTAATGTGCACTTTCGCCGAAATACACATAGACAACCACAACATAAGCTCACATTCTAAAAAATAAACAATTGCCTTTAAATCCTTACCAACAATGCAAAAATCTAACTCTTGTATCACCGTCAAACGGAAACAGGAAAAAGTGGTCTAAAAATATACTGGGACTACATTCGTGGGAACTGAACCGAATTTTATTAATTGTGTACTGATGCCTGAAAGGGTCAATTGTTTAGTCAAACTTTTCGATTTGGATTTTCTTTTGCATGCCACTACTATTTCAACTTCATACATAAAGTCTTTTGAAAGTTCCTTGCAAGCAAGTCATGTGACAGCTGTCAGAAAGTGTTAGTGCTGGTGTTCTGTAGGGCGCAATTTGAGGTCCAATTGATCTTAAGAAACCAAAACTAAATTTACTATACCTTCCTTAATTATGGAAATTTTTCAATGCAGTAAAAACATAATTGTAATATGTGATAAGTCCTGTCTGAAAATATGATTGAAATTAAAAATTTTGATACATTTTAATGGACATTTAAATAAATATTTAAATTCTAAAAACTTTTTTTTTTTAAAAAAATAAATTTTTATACAAGTTATAATATTCTGTTTGATAACTTTAAGGCAGCAAAGTTGATTAATGAATGGTGTTTAAAACAAATGGTATTTTGGGTCTGTACAATCGATAATATTATTTCCAGGGGTACTGAAGCAAAATAGCTCACAGTGATGTTGACAGCAAATTGCAATATGCCTATCCAGATGCATATAGGTTTACATACCCTTACTGAAACAATTGATGCGAATCCATCTCATGAAGATCTGAGCCATGTCTTTGAGATGCTGTATATCAGTGTACTGATATGAACTCATCTTGGTCACTTATAGCAGCACACTATACATGTCACGAGACCTTGCTGTCACCATTGGACTACTTGAGAGCTTCCAAAATTGATCCAACTTTAATACCTTGTTCCTGATACCAGGCTAGACCTGAAAAGTTATAACATGTTTCACTTAATTCTAAAACAAGAAAGATGTAGGCAAATGAAGTTTAAATTTGTTAGATGTGGTGATTTCAAAATAACATTCAGGTTGCAAATATGGGTAAAAATGGTAAACTAGACAGAGTGACTTTCAAAGATGTGAAGCAATGGGCATGTATTAAAGTGATAAATGCATTCTTAAAACATATGAAGCTTCTACAAGCATATTTATCCATTTACAGGTAAAAAGAAATAATCAGGCAGATTATGTATCATAAAGTTTAAGGCAATGTTGGAACGGTGAGGTTTGATCATTGGTGCAAACATTGATACATACCAGTATACTGGAAAGTCAAATGACAATGTTCCAAATTAAAATTTATTACTATATGCAATCCTATTCATGAAGAAATAAAAACAATTTTAGATATTGCTAGTGAATACAGCCAAATGTGGCGACACATATCAACTATAGGTACCAATAGATCCTATATAATCAACTAAATGTGAAATTTTCATCCCGAATACCTGTAAACAAGGATGGACATTTGCATGTGTGGGACATATGCAATATACTTGTTAAAATCACATGTGCAAACATGATTCAAATAATCTGTTTGAACATTTTCGGTCTATTTTAAGAGTGTTGGTTACCAAGTTATTAAGCTCAATGATTCAATGGAATCAGATATTAGCTGATGTTTCAATACTGCCCTCTGTCAAAGTACTAAATAGAAATGTGTTACCATACAGAGGTATATTCAGGATGAAAATAACATCTTGGGATATTTTAAGTGCACACAATCAGAACGGAGCCTTACTGATTCACTATCGGTACTATGTCAGCCAAACAATGTCAACTTTTGATTCGAAACATTACAAAATATATGCATATTTGTTCTTGCGACTACGTAACCATGTTAGGATCATTTGTAGAAAGTTAAATTCAAATAATCTAGTTGAATATTACTAACGTAATTTTTAGAATGTCAAATAACAAATATTATTAGTAGTTAATAATGCATAAAGCAAAATGGATCATTAGAATTTCCATAATATCATATGTGCCACAATGCCCCACTAAATCATTCAACATCTTAAAGAAACTGAACAATAATATGGAATGCATTCTGTGTTCAACTTGCATCATTTTGCTGTTTTCTTACATGCAGTGGTAAACATACCTGGGTAAAGTATATTTTACCCCTCTGACCTGTATTTCATTCTCTGACAGCTTAATTTGATTTTGTAGAGAACTTGAACAGGTTCTAGTAAAATGTCTTCATCTCTGTCCTCTCACTAAATAAACTATAACTATATTTATAAATAATTACTCATAGCTATACAAGCAGATATTTGTAACTCAGGAAGACAACCTATCATAAATACATAAATTAACTGTTTGGACCCCAAATAAATAGTTTCAAATGTCCTAAATGTGCAAAGCAAAAGATGTTGTTGTTGTGGGGTTTAAAGCCAATTTTCAGCACAGGAAAATCTATACATGGCGGCCAGGATTAATGGTGGAGGACAGAACCGGGAAATCCCGGAAAGAAACACGACCAATGAGAAGCTACTGGCAAGCTCTCAACATATCCACATTCTCCGAATCTTAGTCTCGAACCCACGCAGATAGAGGTGAAATGTCAGGATCCGTAACGGGACCGCGCTTTAGACCACTCGGCCCTCGGGACCCCAGAGCAAAGCGAATTTTGTTTTATGCATTTTAAATGAGGGTTTGACAAAAAGTGTGAAATAATTTATAAAATTTATTTAATTTATTAATAAATTATTAATTAAAAAAAGCATTCAAAACATTCCCTAATTTTAATGGGGGTTTAGTGAAAAACTTTTTTTAAAACGTTTTTACACCCCAAAAAAAAAAAAGTGATTTTTTTTTGTTTACAAAATTTTTTAAAACCAAAACAAAAATCTAAACTAATAAAAAAAGGGTTTTACTTTTAAATTAAATCAATGAGTCGAAAACTTCACAAAAATTTATTATTGCCCCCTTAATTTTGTTCCATTATGAATTTCCACTCGTGCCATACAATTTGTTAATTAAAAATCCTTCAAAATGACTTAAGGGAAATTTTTGCAGGGTTTTGGGTGTTTTTTTTGGGTGTTTTGTAAAAAAAACACTCAACAACACGATTTTTCCAAATAGTTTTAATCATGAATGTCACCAAATACAAAACAAAACATAAAAGCCCACATTCAAAACATGTTCCCCAAAAATCCTTACCAAGAACCAAAATTTAACTTTTTCACCACCAAACGAGACAAAAAAAAGGTCAAAAATTATGGCTACATTCGTGGTGAACCGGATTTATTAATTTATTTACACTTGCTTTAAATAAAACCCATTTTTAAATTTTAGCGCAAAAAAATTAATATAATTATAAAAAAATATAAAATTATTAAATAAAATTAAAATAATAAATAAATAATTGTAATTTATTTTATTTAAAAATAAAAAAAAATAATTATAATATAATAATAATTTAATATAAATTATAATCAAAAATATTAATTTATATAATAAAAAAACACAAAAACAAATTAAAAAGAAGCGCCTTTTAAGGTTTTTTCAAAAAAAAAAAAAATTACGAAAAAAATAAACAAAAAAATTGGTTTGAAATTTAATTTTTTTTTTTGCTAAAATTAAAAAAATTTTTAAAGTTTGGGGGAAATGTCGTTGTTTTTTTGGGATTTTTTTTTTTTTTTGGTTTTTTGGGGTTTTAAAGTTTTTTATAGTAAAATTGAAGATAAAAGTTTAGTTTTAAGAATTTTTTTTGTGTTTTTTATTTTTTTTTTTTTGAGGGTTTAAAGAGTAGGGGAAATTAAAATTTGGTTTTTTTTGTATTAAGGGGGTGTGTGTTTTAAATATGTGGTTTTGATTAATTATAAGTTTTGTTTTAGTAAAAAAAGTTTAAATAATTTTTTTTTTTTTTGGGTTGTATGGTGTGAGAAAGAAATTTGGATTTTATGATAAAATTTATTTTTTTAGGAGTTTTAATTAAGTTGTGATTTAAAAATGATGTTTTTTTAGTTTAAAATTGAAGTTAAATTTTGGTATTAGTAAATTTAGACCTTTTTTGAATATTTAGGGGAAAATAGAAATTTTGTTAAGTTTGGGGGAAATTTATTTATTTGAAAAAAATTTTTGATGTAAAAGAATTAAATTAAATTTTAGGTTTTAAATTGTAAGAAAATTCCATTTTTTTTTAATTGGGAAAGAAAGCTGTTTTACAATTTGCGTACCTATTTTTCTCTACTGCATCTTTAATAACGAAGTCGTATTCGGCATCATCTATAATCAATCGTGAGGATTGTCTTTTAAAGTTAAATTTTTTTCACCTTGTGTAAATTTACCGATTATTCTTCGGCCGAGATCCTTTGCTTCACTATTTCGTTGATTAAATATTTTTTTGACCATACAATGATGTACTCCTCGTCAGCATCAATATGTTTTCTAGACTTATCGATTATACTATCAAGACATTCTGGTTCTGGTAACCAGACATTGGTTTGTTTTCGATATGAGATAATCGCTTCGCTGACAATCAACGAAACTAACATTGTACAATCAATCATATATCGCAATAACACTATTGGTAACCACATCCTTTCAGCCATGTGTCTACCAATCCAAACATAACAACACGGATGAAGTCCTTCAGCGAATTCAAATGATACTACGCGAGCAAAACCGGTCAAATCAAAATCAGGCAGTGGTCCATTAATAGCAACGCGAGTCATTTCATGTGTGGGATGTCCAAACCGTTTAAAATACCAGCGAATTCATATCATAGAAAACTTCCTGGATAACAGGCAACGATATCAACTGATATCATACTTTCACGATTGTACTTAACGTTCCATAGACCGCCATGATAATATTCCAGACAGCTGGATTGGACATCCTGTAAAAACTCTTTTCGTGTTGGTTTCCAATTATTTTTCTTTCTTGCAAAATGAGCTGCAACCGATGAAATTGTAGAACAATTTGTAAGTAACTGTTCGTAATCGTCGGATTTTCCATTAAAAACACTAGCGTTTTCACTGAGACTTATTGCTAGATTTTTCATCCTATTATGTAGACGTTCAGTACGATATAATTCACCGTTAGGTCTCACAAATTGATTGAATTGACATTCTTCGTCTTCAAAACTATGAAGTAGCCATACTGATACAGGGTCGTTTTTACACAAACTAGCAATAGCATCGAGTAATCTTTCTTCAGTGAGAATACCATCCTTGGTGAATTCTTCTGGGATATACTGCACTGTTCTGTCTCGCGGGAATATTGTAACCGCGGATGTCCATGCGTGTTTGTTATGATCAATAATTTTGATTGGAGCTCCGTTTTTATTGTATTTCGATTCGTATAATACTTCACCGGTTATCGTTGAAACGGTTATCGGAAATCTCAGCGACTTTTCCAATCTAGCTATATCGGAAATAGTTGCTCCGTTCTCTTTCACTGTTAGCTCCCATTGATCTATTTTTTTACGTCTTAGATCGGTTAATTTATTCCCACGGAGTGCATTTGTAAAGTGTTCTATGACACGTTGTGCTACACAATTGAGTGGTTTTTCCACTGACGTTGACTGCTTCATTGGTGCTAGTTTTCCGATGTCAGGTTTCTTATTTAACGGATACTTCCCATAAACAATTGCTGTTTCAAAATACGCTTTTTCATAGTATGGTTTATCAATTCCAGTTAACAGCCTTGGTCTGGAATCACGGCTAACAATGACTGTTGTTTGAGAATTGGCTCAAATTTGTCCCTTATGATCCAATCACCCGATTCTAAATTGATAATGAATTTCACTCTGAGAAAATATCTTTTATTGCCAAGTTGTGATAGTATCATAGCTGCTGTTTCATCATTCATTCTAGCATCAACAACACCATCAATTTTAAATGTTGACCAGGTGTGTGATGCGCCGTCCTGTTTAAACTCATTAACACAATCTCGTATTTTTCTAATCATGCTTCTATTATTTATTCTCTCTTTTGGTACGTCTTCGAGGGTTCTGTAAAGATTAAATTTAATATTTTTATAAGGCTTGATTGTCGATAATCTCTTGAATTCTTCATTCATATAAATAAAGCAAACATTTAAATAGAACATTTTGTTTATACATAATGAATCACTGCAAATGGCTTATGATTGGATCAGTAACCCCATGCAATAAATCGTGTAGAGGTGAGTTCTGTGGACATTACTTAAAGAGCGTCAGAAATAATTCGACAGGCCCGTCCCCATTCATAAATTGTGGGGTGCGTGTGAAAGGAAAATCACAATTATGTATCAATTGTGGAGGTAAGCGGTTTAGAGAATTGAAACGTTATTATGATAAACGAATAAAAAACGCTATCATTGACCCTAACCATGACTCTGTCAAAGACAAAATCATAAAAAACCCTCAAGACTACATTAATAGATTTATAAATAAAGCAAATGATGAATTAGACCAATAATATTATTGTATATAAATGGAGCAAGAATTCAGACTTCACCCCAAACTTGTTAATTATGAAATATCTCGTAAAGGTGTTGTTAGACACTGTAGACTCAAGAAACCTGTGGGATTTGTTAATAATCAGGGATATTTGTGTTTTAATGCTGGAGGAAAATATATCTCTGTCATAGGGCAGTCTTTAAGTGTTATATGGCACCGATTAAAGATGGCTGTGTTATTGATCACATTGATTCTAATATTCAAAATAATTCTCTTGCAAATTTGTAATGCATTTCTCAAAGTGATAATACAAAAAACGGAAAGACAGGGACTTGTAAGTAAGTTGGAAAGAAACCAGTACAGTCATTTGATGCAGCGACGAATGAAAAAAGAATTTTTCAATCAATGAATACTGCAGGGAAATATTTTGGAATATGTATACCTTCAGTACGAAAAGTTGCTGAAGGGATTTATCAAACAGCTATTTCAAAGAAAAATGGACATAAAATAAAGTTTTCCTATTTACAAGATAACTCTCAATAGTGAGTTTTAATTATAAATTACCAGACCAATTACCATTAGGAAAAACGCTAAAAACGTTTCGCGTTAATATCATTTTATCAGCTATTATGTACATATAATCGCAATGTCCACGCATAAATGTATTGAAAAAGTAAATGACAGTAGCTGGAACAGCCAATATCAGTAGCTGGAACAGCCACATAAACAGCTAGTAAATATGGTTGTTGTGCCGGAACGCGCACGTAACACAAGACACAAGGTCAAGGTTCTATTAATAGATTTTTTAAAAATCCCAATTACGTACGTTAACAGCTGTTTAGATTTTGAATGAAATTGAAATTATTTTGTAATTACAAATAAAATAGATTGTATGTGAGGTCAAAATAGTAAAGCACATTACATGTAATTCAGTTTTTTAGTGTGGTAGCTACATGTAATAAAATTATCGATGACGCAGAAAAATATCATTCTCGAACCATTCAAGAAATAGCATGTCCTGAATTGACAGGTCCCATGACAGAATTATCTCATCATGTAAATCCATTATTATTACGATTAAAAAACACGTAATATTATAGAAATTAATAAAAATTTTGCTATTATTTAACAATTGTATTTCTTGTTTTAATGTTTTATTTAAATATTTAGTTTCCATTGAAATTACTACACAATGTTCACTATAAAATGCTAGGAAAATAAATACACACTCGCTTATCGATACTGGCCTTATTATCACCTTATATATAATATTAGCTGTATACGCGTTTGGGGCTTTAAGCGAAGCCCAATATGCCAATCAAAACTACCCACGCCATTGTCATGGTGGGGTTGATTTTTCTCAACTGCAACCATGGTTAATTTCTTGGGTTGCTTTTGATTGGTAGATTGGGTGTAGTAAGTCTGCCCCGTCGTTTCATGTTTGTATCGTCCTGTACTGTTCCTATCATACCATCCTATCATCTCATCGTATATATAACCATCCTATATGTAATGTGCTGTCCCTAGTATATATAATATCATCATATCATCCTATCATACACCATCCTATATGTAATGTACTGTTCACCCACAACATATCTTCTGGGAGCTCTAATATAATCTTTATTACGTTAGAGCTTCCGCCGGAGATCTATATTTGTGGACCTTGGGCTTATTTAATGCGAAGGCACTCAATGAGTTCCAAGAATGTGCTGTCCCCCCTTGGCCTCTTTGACGTCATTTGGCGCGAAAGATAACCAAATGAGGGCTTCATGTTATATGTTACATGTGTGAAACCGCTTATGGTTTCTGAGTCCAATACCCATATAGCCCGCCCTTGAACTCGATTGGGGGGTTAGGGTATTGTATAAGTCTTTAATGTATGCTAAACTATCTGCCTATTAACTCGAAGGAGATGGCCAAGCATTGTATCTGTCCCTTTTTTGTATGTTGGATTGGGTATTAATAATATTTTAAAGATAAAGAAAATACATTATTAATAATATTCAATAAATGGAATTTCAAGATATTACATCTATCATCACAGAAATATCAAATTTAAGAAATCAAGGAATCGTACTTTCTGAATTTTTGAATGAAGACAGACTTTTGAATAAATTTGAACAAATTGATATACAATTGAAACATGGAAGATATGTCCTACCTAAAATGTATTCACTGATCAAAAGAATCCAAAAAGCGGTTAATGTTTCTTTGTATAACAATTATATTAATTTATTCATTCGGCTATTTAGTATAGTTGAAGCAATTAGAAAGAAACTAGGGGAACAGTACCAAGTTCGGTTAGAGATTGCTTTGAAAGTGAAAACTATAAGACGTTTGATTGATGAGTCTGAAAATGCAAGCATTGAAACCCACAATTGAAAAAACCTTAACATTTCCAATAATGACATCAGAAGCATTAACTACCAGACTAGCCCGTGAGAGGTTAGCATTACTGAAAAAGTTTATACCGATTCGAGATGACTTGCGAGATAAATTACAACTTAGACAGCAAGGGCAGACTGACTTTTCTATTGGGAGTGAACACCTTTTTGCCCCTGTAACTAAAGCCACTAAAGATATGAAACTTGCAACAGAACGTGCTATATACCGGAACATCCCTAAAGAGGGAGCAGTACCTATTATTGATGTACTGGGAAAGATTGCTACAGAGACTGAAAAAACTCAGGAGGGGATAAAACAGCTTTCAGGTGAGTTACAAACTCAGCGAGAAATACAACAAATGGGTAATATTGATACTGATGTTAACCCCGTTGAAGGTGCTAGTGATTCTATTGAAAAAGTTTCCACTAAAAAAGGTGTTCCTTTTAACGAGAAATTCACCGATGAAGCTATAGCAAAAATCAAACAAATTCCATTGCTGAAACTTGAAGACTATGCGTCATTTGGTGACTTCGCTATCAAAAGTGATTATACAATGGGGGAATTTTTAAAAGACGAGTAAAAAAAACACAATAAAACGAGAGGATTGGGTGGGTTGGATATTTAAAATTAATAAAAAGAAGACCCCGGCAATTTAAAAAGAGATACATTGGAGTACAGAGCTTTTAAAATGGGAGTTGATACGTATGGTATACAACAACAACAACTAAAAGAACAACAACAAGGTCGAGGACGAGGTCGAGGACGACAATCTCCAGAAATTCAACCAGCAAGTGTTTTAGGAGAGGGTTATGGAAGTTCTCATCATGATTCTCATATGTGTCCTAGTAATATCATTAATGACATATCACGACTTGAGGTTCTTATGGGAGGTAAGCGAGCTGGGAATAACTCAGTCGAAATAACTAATGAAGCATTTGATATTTGCAGACGATTATTCCAAGGGGGAATAATTGATGTTCATACGTATCGAAAACTCTTGGATGAGTTAATGGACGGAATTCCAGGGGAATTTAGTGGTTATTATAGCGATTGAAATTTCTGAAATGCTTGCATTTAGAAATTACAAAGTAATTTTAAATAAGATGATAGTACACTATAATCACGATAAACCAACAAACGTGTATGTGGTAAAATCAAGATTGCCCGTCTATAGGGCATACTATGGAGACGGCCTTGGAAATACCATAGCGGGTTTATTAACAAGAATAGCTTCAAAAGTAGCACCAGTTGCTAAACAATTAGCAATGAAAGCCATTGATGTTATTCGTAATAAGGGAATTAACGCTGTTGGAGATCTTGCAGGAACGGCCTTTTCTACCGCAAAGAATAGAATAACATCATTGGTGAAATCTAGATTCGGACGAAAACCACCACAAATGGTTTCAACACCGCTACCTTCAACAACAATGATGCCTGCAAATGTCAGTAAAGTGATAAATAACGCAGTGGAAAAAAAACTAACATCATTAGCAATGACTTCACCAGATAGTAGTAATATTGCAAGTATGATAGCGGGAAGCGGTCTTGGAGGAAATCGTAAAAATTTCAGACAAAAAAGAAAATGATAGCATTACTACATTTAGATAAACGATAGTGCTTTAGTATAAATGGCATTTAAAAAAAATCGCTGATCCAGCGTTTGATATGGCAGCACCGGTGAATAAAGATGATTCTAAAATTAACTATCAGTATTATGCCTATCCTGCAAGAGAACCTAATCAAAGGGGGAGAGTTGAACTTCACGTTAAAGATACAAGTAGATACTTTTTGCCGTGTTAGGCGTTTATTGAAGTAGAAGGAGAGCTTGTAACAAATGTTGCAGCTGATACACCATATGGGAATAACCCAAATATCCGAGTTGGTTTTGTAAATAATGGCATTATGACGCTATTTAACAGTGCAAGATATATCATTGATGGAAAAGAAATTGAATCAATAGAACAAGATGTTGATATTGCAACAAAAATAATGGAACTTGCGAGATATTCTGATGATTATACATCTTCGGCTGGTCCGTGTATGATGTTTGCTAAGGATACTTCTGATCATGCTGACCATCTTCAGTTTATTAAAGTACGAACTGCGGTAGATACTGCAGAAGCTGATCAACAACTCGCAAATAATCTAGACCGTGAAGATAGACCAGCCGCTGAATTCGACATTTTAAAAAGGGTCAATGGTAATTTCAATCTAGGATTTGCAACACGAAATGGAGCATTGAAATGACAGCATCGAAGGTTTTCATGTGCAAATCCGTTACATCACATATTCGGATTCTGTAGAAATGTCAGAAAAGTCATCTATGGAGCAAAGCATACAGTCGTGTTAGTGCGAAAGGAGAATGACAATGATGCAATCTGGCGTGCTAATGGTGTTGATGATGGTAAATTCATTTTAAATAAATTGGTTTTATGGATGGCCGTCTTGACTCCATCAGTCTCAATAGAGGAACAATTACTATCGTTTATGGTCCTGGTGGAAAATCATTGCTAAGTTGGCTAACAACAACGACTGATACGAAGCAGGATAATGTAAATGGCAAACTTACATGGCACTTAGCATCAAAACAAGGTGTTTCAGCACCACGTCATATCTTTATAGCGTTACAGGATGCAAATCGAGTGAGTCGTCAATTATCTAGTCATATGATATTTGATAAATTAGGAGTAAGTGAAGTTTCGTTGAGAATAAACGGACAACAAGAGCCAGCAGAGATTGTACAGCTTGATTATGAAAACAACAACGTAGCATGTGTATATCATAGAATATTGTCGTTTATGGGTCGTGATCAAAATGTTGATACTGGTTTGCAAATATCGCAAATTAATTTTGAAAAACACTATCCGATTTATTACTTTTCATTGGAACATCTTGACATGATGAGACAATCTGTTGTTGATATATACTTCCAAGCTCGGGTACAACGCCCTGCTGGTATAACTGACTATAGAGCAGTTGCTGTCATTCTCAGTGATAAATCAATGTTGTTAGAAGGAATTGGGGGACGAATGAGACTTATTGATGCACCAGTGGAAAACATCTAGTTAGGATTTTCACAATAAGATCAATTAAAAGTGTAAATTACGTTTTAGAATAGAATGACATATAGTATTGTTAATGTCCAGTTGACTGATGGTCAGGTCAAGAAATTGAAATCAAAGTCGGCTAAAGAATGTGGAACCACAATAACGCTGAAACCCACTCAAATGTCCGGTGGTTCGCATAAATTATCATTGACAGATCGTCAAATAAAACATTTCAATGATGCGTTAAAGAACAAACGAGGAGTTCAAATTGATTTTTCGAAAGCAGCAATCGCCAGTATGATAAACTCAGGTGGTATATTCCCGCTGTTAGCTGCTATTCCAGCATTGATTGCAGCGGTTGCCCCAGCGGTTGCGAAGGCGGCAGCGTTAGGAGCCGTTGGCACTGCTGCATGAATGGCCCTGAAAAAAGCTACTGGGAAAGGCTATAAAAAAAGAGAAAGGGTCTAAGACTACCAGGAACCCCACACAATTGGTACAAGGGCACGCGCGTAAGAATACCAGGAACGGCTTATTAGTGAAAAAATCCCTTGGATATTCACCAATGTCCAATTTTGATTTAATTGATGCTGTAAAATCATTATCAATAAAAAACTTTAGAGGAGTTTTCATGAGAGATCAATTACCGTCAAAACCAATGAAAAATGAAACGGGCATTATCAGTCTTGATAACAGCAGCGGAGAAGGAACTCATTGGGTCGCATATGCAATTGATCCACGTGGAATTGCCTATTTTGATTCATATGGATTAGCTCCACCGAAAGAATTTATGCGATATGTATCTACAATAACAAAGTCATCGTTGGCTCCAATTTTTTATTCCACGCTACCAACACAACAGTTAAATGGTCCACCAATATGCGGTCGTGAAGTATTAAACGTCCTTGCAGAGATATCTAGATTTCCAAGGAAACCACTACAAGTTGTTGTTAATGAATATACCAGCGGGCAATGGCAAAAACGATAGCGTTTTCACCAATTAGAAATTATTTAGAAAAACGTTAGCGTTTCGTATAAAGATTGATATTTGGGGACGACCTCTTTCAGGGTAAACAGAAACAGAAACCGATAGTAAATTCGCTGTCGATGATGTAAAACAATAATCGAAAATGAAATCGCTGAGACATTAAACTTGTCAAGTGTAGATCCTGGGGAAATTGTTGTATTTCAAGATCGCCAGGACAAATTGAAATCTAGTAATGTGTCATTGGATGATATCTTAATACGAAGACGTGACGTCGTTGAAAATACAATAGCGTTATATTCAAACGATGGAAAACTCAAACCGGGGATATTTGTTTCGACGATCACGGATAAACTAACAACAGTAGATAGCACAGCAAATGCGTTAAAATCACTCAATGATGAATATAACAATCATAAAACTGAATTCAATAAATTGTATGAATTACAAAAGTCATTCGTAGACAAAATCGACAAACAGCTGCTAGAATTCCTTGGAAATCCACCAGTAAACACACCGAATATTGCAGAGATAAAAGCATACAGTTTTCAACATTTCGTAAAAACATTGTTGATAAATTTTTGGGAGGTCCACTTGATAAACTAGATATCAAACATCCGGATATTAAAAAATCCATCGAAGAAATACCAGCGATTAATCGGCAATTGGAAGCAATCAACACGGATATTACAACGTTCAAAAACAATCTTCCGCTACTTGAAAAAATAAAGATTCCTCATGAGAGGAATATCATAAATATGGTTTACACAGTTCTCTTTGGATCATTAGATTGGGAACCTAATAAGAATACAATAACTCTCACTGTGTCAAACCCGGGTATTTATCGATTAAAAATAGTGTCACTGAACCAGTTTAATATATCATCTTTGACTTCATATGGATACCACAACGTGATTTCAACGACTATTGACGTGGGTGAATACAAACGGTTTACAATAACAAGTACTGATAAAATTTAAAAAGACATCATTTGTATGGTACATGGAGTTTGTAGCTGATCTGATTTAGAATTTTTAACAATTAGAAACCACTTGAGATTTTAAAATAATATGATTCCGTCATCTCAATATCGCTATGATACCGTCAAAGAGTTTTTGACGAAACTCAAAACACTCATTGATGAGTATGAAATAAAAATTAAAAATTATCGCAGGAGAATTACCGCGATTGATGTTACAGTATACTCGGTATTTGGTATAATGGCCAGTGCTGGTATTATACTATCTTCAGTAACAATGGTAGCTCCGATTGCTGTCCCAATTGCTATTTCCGCGGTGACAACATTTGCTGGAATTGCAAATGCTATTACTAAATAAAAATATCATCGTGTTCTCAAGAAAAACTTAACGACTATATAGTAAAACATCAAACAGTATCTAACGGTTATTCACAATTGTCCTCGTTGATGTCATCATCGATTGATGATACGATAATTACCGAAGACGAGTTCTCCGCGATGGTACGTATTTATGATACTGCGAATAAAAACGCTAGCGTTGTTTCATCTATTGCGAAATTAGAAATTGTAAATAATAATAATAATAATAATAATAATAATAATAATAATAATAATAATAATAATAATAATAATAATAATAATGATGTCGCAAGAGATTCAACTACTTCAGCGGATAGCAGAAAATACCACTCCGCGGAAAACAAGCATGATATCAATATCGTCAACAACACCTGAATTCAGTGTGAATTTCCCTTCCCCTGTTTCAGTAAAGGAAATCGCGTTGGCAAAATTACGAGTGTATCATAGTTGGCCTAATATTAGATCGGTTCCATTTGGTGGTCAGAGACCTAATAATTCTCTGGTATTTGCGTATAGAAATAAAAAAGATGACAATCCAGATTGGAACGTTCTTTCAATACCAACTGGGTCCTATCAAATTGAGCATATTAATAATGAATTACAACGTAGAATAAAATCTATTACTAGAAGGGAATCAAAAATCGCGATAACAGTTTATGAACCAACACTATCATCTGCAATTGAAATAAGCTCTCCTGGGTATGTTGTAGATATTTATAACATTTCAATAAGAACAGTATTAGGATGGCCCGAAGATCCACCTAGAAGTGCTAGCATTTCCACGCCCGAGCCTGTAAAATCTGATTACGTCACTGATGAAATAGGGCCTGAAAATCCATCAAAAACTTATAAAAAATTTGAGGATATAAACTTCACAAAGAGATATCGATATAAGGATCAATATGATGAGGATGCGTGGATAATTCCTCCTTTTAATGATTATATCCCACAGGAAGGTGAAATTTTGGAAACGCATGAAACAAGCCCAACACTCGTAGATATTGAAAATCACATCCTTGATAGAATGAGTAATGATTTTTCGTTGCTATTGCCCTCATTAAGATCTGGCCTTTTCACACAAGGTGAATTTACTAGTGTAGTCGCTGCAGGTAATAAAATCATCGATGATATGGAAATATTTAATTCGACAATTATTATTGTTTTTACCAATGAAAATTCACCCATTTCAAAAACCTTTTCCGCCAAAGAATATAAGAAAAAAATAAAGGAAAATCCAAATTATAAACTACCGGGATTATAACGTACCTGAGTTAAAGAAAAAACTCAGAACTGCCATCGACGAAGGATTTAATAAAATTTATCAATCATGGAAAGATAGCCAGCCGAATCCTATTATCCTCACTCATAATAATTCTCACGACGGCGACAGTAGACATATCGCACCGAACAATGTGAACATTTTATCGGTGATCGCGCTTAATTTAACTTGTGATGTAATCGAAGGAAGCTATCAAACTAATCTCGAGCAATCAAATAAAGCCCGACAAGTTTTCATTATTTATTCATTTACGCCAACAGCTCCTCCAGGATTTTTAATTGTTGAGAATCCGACTAATCCAGTATATATGCAATGTCAAAATGATTTGCTAACTAGAATTAATTTTACACTCACCGATCAGTCAAATAATTTAATTGATCTACGTGGTGAAGTATTATCGATTAGTCTGTTTGTGAAAAGCTAACAAATTTTCGGTTAAATCATTTGTATTAAACCTGAAATCCTTCCAGCGGGGGGAGGGTTATGACAACAATGATAGCAATTATTGGCAGCAATTTGAGGGTGGTTATGACAACATATTTACGACAAAATCGCTAAGGCTCCATTTGTAAAATGGGGTCTTTATTTTTTTTTTGGTTAAAATATGAGATTTCGTAGGAAGGCTCTATTGGTCATTCTGATGCTTTAATCGATTTTGTCGCAAAGATTTGTAGGGATCGCCCTCCCTGCTGCTCATACATGGATAAAAACTTGCTGGAAACTCGAAACATGGAAAGATGTATCACATATCCACGAAAGTACTGTAGTACAAATATAACCGAAATGAGAAGAAACGACATTACCGGAGAAATTCAAAACACTGAATTTGTAAAATAATATTAGAAGAACGGCATATCAGTAAGTGTGCCCTCTCATTAATAATTCCACTTTGGCACATTCTAAAGAAAGGAAGAAAATGTAGATTATTCCTTGACATCTATTTTTGAAATGCTAGCGAGCAAGTAAACTTAAAGATAAGGTTAAAGTTGACATCCATCTTTCAAAATAGCTGACTAACGTTGTTGGTTAGTCTTGGGGTAGTGGTCTGAGTTGTCTAGTTAGGGACACTTCTAGAGATAACTAACAGCATGCTTGTTGAAGAAAATATATCCTTTCCAAAACTACACTGCTTTTGTATTTGAATGGATAAAGGGAATCGTCCATCAATGACTGAATGAGAAAACTATGCTTCCATGGCCATCTCTACATAAATTAAGTGTCGATGATATCAAATGCTCATGTGAAGCTATTGAAGACAATATCACTATCTCACTGGACATGTATCTCGTAATAGTTGTGAAGCGATTTTCTTTAATACGGTACTTTTTTTTGTCAAAAGCATCCATTTACATGCATTTCGTCCTTGTATCACCGTAACCATATATGATATCCCGTATCCACACCAGGACTCTAATTTGTGCTTTGGTGACATTAACCCACCTGATGATTTAATAACATCACCTTTAATGGTGGCTAAAACCCTTCCGTCAACTACATCTAGGAACAAAGAAAGCCGTTTTTGCTCCGTGAATTGTTTAAATATAATACATTGCGGTTTCAAATTTCGATTTACCGTTTATATGATTCATTTTAAGAATCTTTGTCTAATTATGTGTTCATCACATCAATAAACCTCTTCTGCATTTATTATATAGATGGAGTGCTATTTCGTACCAAACAAAGACATTCGGATAATGAGCTAATGTTGAAAATTTCAGAATAAATCTATATTTAGCAATGTCATAATGTTACCAGTTCAAGACGCCCATAGTTTATACAGCTGTTTCTCACATCACTGCTGACACTCTCATAAATAATTATCAAGGCTAAGTTAAAGTACAAAATGATAACGAATGTAAGAATTCAAAGTATAATAGTTTATTAGTTTATACTATCTTATAGTGTTGCTTCTTCATTTTAATAATAATACAGTACATGTAGGTATATACTATAACGCCGGTGAAAGTGCATTCCAATCTATATATGCGCAGCTGAGACAGATATATCAACAGCTAAATAGTGACAAAATGCTAACGCTACATATACCGTAGAACTCGGACAAAGGAAGTTTTTGAGCTTTAGCGCAACCTTGACAGACAATTATGTTGTGCAGTCAAGTTTCATGATATGAAGTACATAACTCGCTGACATTTCTTTGTGCAGAAATATGTTTTCATATCTAGGTTGGGCTACCTTTTGAGTTACATGGATATTGTCAATTTGTTACATAAAGCATGTTATAACGAATAACAACATAGTAAATTGATGTGCTTAAAACATAATTATATTAAAAGATTTAACGTTTCGTGTTACATGTATGCTATGATGCAGCCTATAATGTGAAAAACTTAAATACAATACTAATGTACATTTTGTCACACACACAATAACTTATATTCTAAGATACAACCTGACAGTATCTTCAAAGTAAAGAAAAGACATGATACATCTAAGTACATATGTATTTGGTCTTCTTCCAGTTTAATACTATTACCGTTTACTGTAAAATAAAATGGACCTGCCCTTTACCATACAATCGTAGAATGCACCAGGGTATACTCAACTTCACGTGCATTCTGCAATAGCCTCATTGTCTGCTGCAAAAACAAAATCTGTACATGTTTACTCTTCTAATCAAAACTATAAAACAAAATTTTTAAAGATATTGTAAGTGTAATCTTGAAACAAGAATTGATTTCCTTAGGACATGTACATATCAAACTCATACTGAACAGATTCTGGTAAGTTTTAAAAAACGTTAGTCAAAATATTACTTTATGTACCTTTATATCATATTATTAATAAAACAAATACAAACCTTAATCATCATTTTAGTGAATAGCATACAAATACATGGTATAAATGAGCAATACGTTGTAATGAAGAAAACAAAGAAGTATCTTTCTTAATAACCAGAACTTAAATACACAACTTCATTCAGAAATCTTATCATATCGTATGGGTAGTACACACCATACAGTACATTTGACAAAGTGCAGAAAACGTCCCAAAATCATTGTAGGATTTTGTTGTTATTGTATAAGTTATAATCGCTCTGCAAACTAGCATAGTGCAAAATCCATTTTCATTTACAAATGTTGTATCTAAATAAATGTTATTGATAATTTGTCTTTAAAAAGTAAGAAAACGTTTCCTCGTGGAAAATAAAATAATCATCATATACGTATTTATTAAAAACGGAATCCACATATTAAATTATTTGTAAGGGAACATAATACTTTTCCCTAAAAAATGTTCCACGTCAAATGTGTAGAGATCAAATAAGACAAGATCAAAAATACACAAAATTACAACTAAATTACTGAGCATATCGGGTAATACTTAAGTTATTATACAAAACGAAACTGTAAACATGAGAATTGTTATTTTCGTATAAAAGTATTAAACATTTAATTAGATAATCAGTCACTAAATATAGTTAATGTTCCCAATATACAATAGGAAAGGTTACATAAGATTAATTCTTTAACGTAGCGTAGATAGCAACATATATATATATATATATATATATATATATATATATATATATATATATATATATATATATTACCAAACCTCATCGTCTGTAACATACGAATATTTTGAATATTTTGAATGAATATTTTGAATATTTTGTAAATTATCATTTATCGACTGTTTAATTAGAAAACGAAGGAAATTGGATGTTCAATGTTAGAAAAGGGGGTCAGGGCATGCTAGCTGAAAACAAATACACACTTAATCTTTAATAAATTTGAATGTTATGTCTTAACATTTTGTTTCCAATGTGAAATCACATATTACCATTATATTTGCATCAATTCGTTTTAAGGTATACATGTTTCAACGAATACTACAGCAATGGGAATATGTTTACTTTTACATGTTTCAGTATTGTTTGTTTTTGCAAAGAGTGGGATTCGAACGCTGATGAAATTATATTTATTAGAATCGATCACATGCAGTTAGAAACGTATGATTATCTTCTCTTCAATCAATGCTCTGCAGACTGGACATTGCTGTAAAGCAATACCACAGCTGACACATGTCGCTAAATGGTTGCATGGCATAAACATCATGCTCTTTTTCCCCGAAAAGCAGATTTTGCAAATGGCATCGTCACGCAGTTCCTGTACTTCTTGTGTAGCTTCTGCATTGGTGCTGGATTGATGCTTAGTGGTTGCCTCTTCTATCTCATGTTCATTATCTACAAAGAAATTAAATTGTTTTGCGAGATTTTAAGAGTGAGACAAACTTATTATAAATCACAATTTTACACGTTAGATTAATAATCCTAAGGAACATATGCGTGCCAAGCTTTTAACCCATGTACGAACTCAACTTTGTATTTAAATGATTCAAAACATATCAACGAATTTTAAATCAATTGAATTTTTAATAGTTATATATGTCGCACAATGAAGTCCAATATGGTAAAAACATCAAAATAAAACCCCATTTTGTGTATGAGTCATGGATATCGGACTATTACCTTTTAACTGTGGTTGTGAACACAGGAGGATGTTAGTTCATAACACGTCTTCTGTTACAAGTAATGTGTATGCATTGAGTGACAAACCCAAGATGCATTTTGTAAGGTTTTGGATTTGCCGGCTTCATAGAAGATAAACTTGAATTGTTCCTCAAAGTTTGCGTTGTGGTGCAGCACCTTGGATACATTGTCAAGGATTTCGAGGAGTTTTGTTTCGGCCATCATATTTCATTCTGTTTTTCAAATAATGAGCTATGACAAGTAATACAATCCGTAGTCACATTAACCAGATTGTCCTAAAGCCGTCTTGTAGAAGCAGCTGCAATGGGGACAGATGCTATTTTTGACAATATTCCAAACCAGACCAATTTGAACTCAAACATCAGAAAACAACTTATTTTAACTTGCGAATTAACTGACACAGATTAAGTACACAAAAATGTTATATTCAATTATGGACAAATATCAAACACTCAATATAAACAAAATATAAATAATAGTGTTGTCGCCTTTATGAACCATCATGTCACCAGGTCATTTGAATCTGTGATTGTTTTAGACAGAAATCGTTTGAACTTTGTGGCCACTATCAGCATCATACAAGACAAAACCAACGTTGTTTTTAACCATATGACTATTTCTGCATGTTGCCTTGCCGGCTTTTTTGCTCTACCCATTCTTGTTATGTCTCATGCTTGGATCCCAGTTATATGGTTGCTGACTCTTCATGCATAGAGGTGGCGTGTTGCATTATAACAAGAAACAAAAATATGTCCTGTCTTTATGTATATTTAGTCTGCGGGCATTTGTAGTCAACGTCCCGCTTCACGGCCTGCTCATTGTTGCATTCATCAAATATGATACTACTGCTGCTTGTTTGCTTACAAAATTAATGTCAGTATGATCCATGTTTACATGAAGCGCTCCCTGATGATTATATATTCATATGGGTTGATGTCCTTCTTCTTAAGCAAGACAACTATATTCCTACTACTATGATGGCCGGTGAAGACGCTTCCCATATCTTGGAGGATATATTTTGTTAAAGTATATGATGCTGTCCTTAAGATGTAGGCTGTCAATAAATGGAAACTATCCAAGCGAACTATCCAAGTACTTTTTAGTGTTACTTTAGATGGTATTGATCTGCCGCACCAAAATACACACCGATATTCTCCATAGTCACATGACTTTCGTGGCCGAGCAGGTTATAAATATATGACATATTTGGCTCTTTCAAATATAGGCGAAAATTTGTGTACGTTTCAGATATTTAGCGTTTAGACTGGCGTTTAAATATTTTAGCATAATTTTCCAGTCAATGGGACCATTCCATGCATCATCAATCTATGGTGTTTTCACTTGGTTTGTGGTTAGCAAAAGTAATAGGATTTGTACCCCTCACCAATATTCGGCAAATGACAATCATATCCACTGCAATGTCGAACGTGAGCTGAAGACGTTGATTAGCAACGTGATCAAACCATTAGCATTTTTGCATTGCTTAGGTTTCTTCTAGATCTGGGTTCTTGAAATTTACAGTATTACGACAAGTATGCTGAAATTTAATTATTTCAACATATATCGTCACAAACATTGAAAGAGCAGAGAAGAAGGATTAACAAATGGAAATGTTTAAGGAGAAATAGGACCATACGCAGCCTACATTATTCAGGTTTGTGAATTTGTGTTAAATTGGCAATGACTGTCATAATAGTCTTCCGCTTTGTTATAATCGTCTCACCCAGAATGTGCATGGTGGTTATTATGTATAGAAGGTAAGACTGATAATATTAATCATTTAAAGTTGTTTCATTTCAAACGGAATCCTAATTTGAGATAAAACTTTAAAATACTTCTCTTGACCTGTTGATTTCACATGTAGCATGTCTCATCATATGTGAATATCAATAACGCCGCTGGTACGGCTGCCATTTTCGTACATGAATGTCAGTATTTATCAGGGAAATTTAAGTAGGAGGGTACGGAGAAAGCACACTTCAAAGGGGATATACCATAATATTTCCTTACCCAGTCAATACAGAATATTAACGAATAAAGATAGTTACTGAATGAACAATATGCAATGCACAAGTAAAGAGTAAATCTCATATGGAAAGAAAGAAGAAATTAAAATATAGGACAGGTAGGAAACAGAAAGACCACATCTCAATATGAATATGTAATGTTTAGCACAGGGAGCTCTTGAACAGGGCACATGATTATATGGATAATACTGGATACAAATATGCCTCCATGACATAGTTATCAAAACGTCAATGAAGTGTAAAATGTTAGTCACGAAGACCTACCTTTGGTATGGTTTCGTTTTGACCAATTCTGTATCTATGAATAAATACCTTTCATTCTTAGGGAGCGTTTAAGGTAATTCAAACCTAAAATGATTCCATTCTATTATACTGAATTATACTGAAGTCGAATACCTGAGGCAACGGCAATTGGTAACCTCACCAACTAATTCATCTCAATAGTTGATTCAGTCAGGTTTGAACAACACTCAGAACATTTATTTACTTGTTGAAAAACTAAACATTATTTATACTACTCTATGTCTGAACTGAAATTATCAGTAAAGACCGAAAGCCAACAAGTTTGTAGAATTCATCAAATAATCATTTCCTTAGAATATAAAGTGAAAATGTAAAACCATATGCTTTGTGGCATTGTGAATTATATAACAAACAATCATATATCTTCTAAGACTAGTTAAACTGAATAAATGACTGAATAAAATGTAGTGGAATGGAATTCCAAGAAAAAAAAAACCAACGCTGAAGATGTTGATATGCCTATTGTTTTTTTTCTGAATCAAAATAATTCAATCTAGGAACATATCCTTAATATTGGTTTTGAGCACTTTGCATTTCCAGAGAAGAATATTATAGCTTAAATAATTTCATTGAAATCAAAATACAGTTAAACATTAATACAGCCTGATTGTGTTTATATGTATTTGCATGAGTGACTAACTTTCAGGTAACAAAAAATGATATAACAAATATGACATAAAGCAAACTCTCAAATGAAGGTCAAAGGTGCATTGTTCAGAAAGACTGTACAGTTATAATTTGAAAGTCTGTTACCAAAAGTATAACATAAAACATGATAAACACAATGTCCTTGCCTCAGACCAAGCATAGTAAGTATACTACTATTGATAATGATTTAAATATAAAACATATGATCATTGAGAAAATGTTAGCTATGTATTAGTTGTCTACATAATTAGGAACAAAAATTAATGACTTTGGACTAGTACAAAATCCAATTTATTTTGATCAGCTGCAATGTGTAATTTAACATAAAGCAAATGAAATTAAAACATAACAAGACAACAAACAATGCAAAATAAATTTACATAACATATTAAAGACAAACTATTTAGGGAAAGGAAATATTTATGAAAGAAACTACCATTTATGTTGCCCACAAAATGTATTTTATGGCACTGACAATGATAACCTAAGACATGCCAAATATCTAAAAATGCTTATGAACACCGAACATTATGTTGCAGTCAATGAGCTTTAGATGAAGATGAGTTAATTTCGTTAACATGCAGCCTATCTAACTTTCCATGGGTTTAACTAAAACAGCCAATCTATATAAACCATTATTGTTTTCGGTCTTGGAAGCTCAGTGCTATTATATCGTATCACTCTAGAAATAATGTCATCGAGTCGGAAAAGATGGAGTTCTTGCAATGCCCATTCATCTATTCGTGTTAGGAATGAATAATTTTGCCCGTTTGAGAATACCAATATAAATTATATATATATATATATATATATATATATATATATATATATATATATATATATATATATATATATAAGAGAGAGAGAGAAATGGAGAGATGCATATGCATTAGGTCCTGTCATTATTTGAACAATAAAGTTACAAAAAGGATCTAAGAACCAAACCAAATTTAAAATACACAAAGTCAGAGTGATTCAAAGTATTATTGAAGTCAAAAGAAATAAATGTACCTGTTTGCTTTGTAGCAGTGGTGATAAATGGGGTATGTCTACTCAGCAAATATGATGTGATGGAGGACAAAAGTTATTATGATGTAGTGAAGTGAACTAAAGATGGATAAATTATTCTTATACCAGATAGTTCTGGAGGTGCTATCATTTTTTAGTCTAATTGATGGACACGTTCCTTTGTATTTTTGGTGTAACTAACAGGAATACTACATCTTATTTACGTTTGGGAAACGTTTTATCTTTAAAATATTACAATATCTTGAACACATGTTCGCAACATAACCCAAAGTGCAATAAACAAATGAAGACTAATAAGTTCTGAGTAACGTCAGACAATAATAAATATATGCACTTTGAGTATTATTTTTTTTAAAATTTGCTCTCCCACTCTCTTACTACAATTAACAAAATAGGCATATTATTTTTAAAAAAATGCACGTATGTCTGAACAGTACACCATATATTGTTTACAGGCAAGCCATTAAGCAAATACATAAAATGTGGAATAAACCCAAGCAATACTTAACAGTGAAAAAAAATGGTGTAAATAATATCATAGGTCAAAGTAATCTTGAAGTTTTTATAGGGTGACCAACTTTCATGATATAGTTTCTCCTTTAAAGCATACACATGTTAAATTCATGAAACCAGCAAAATTTGCGATAAAGTAATATATATATATATATATATATATATATATATATATATATAT
Organism: Potamilus streckersoni; assembly: GCA_016746295.1. Classification (NCBI taxonomy): domain Eukaryota; kingdom Metazoa; phylum Mollusca; class Bivalvia; order Unionida; family Unionidae; genus Potamilus; species Potamilus streckersoni. The sequence continues at coordinate 42,251 of JAEAOA010000234.1, read as the reverse complement.
ATATATATATATATATATATATATATATATATATATATATATATATATATATATATATATATATATATATACATATATTATGATTTTTACTGCATACTATGAATTATCAATTATATTTCATTGAAGTAATTAAATTTCGCTTATTCTCATCCAAATTTCGTATGAAAGATTTGCACTTTTACCTTGAATTTTCATAGGTTTCATGGGTATCATCAGAATATGTGTTTCAAAGGAATGGCTACAATCACAGACGTAGTTTGGACTGTAGCATGAGGTCATACTGAATTCTTTTTGGTGAGAATTAGTTCTTCCCCTGGGTTATATTCACGCACCAAATTCATGAGTGTTGTTGGAAAAGAGTGCAACATGGTTGCAAAGTAAGAAGCTTAACGCTAAGCATACATGATCACTAAAGTATCAACATTACGTCACCTTCGAATGGTTGAAGCAAAATCTTTCCTGACACAGACAAATTCCACGTTGTGTGTGTAGTCTGTTTTAAAAAAAAAACAGACACAAAAACATATTCACTAAGGTCTCAGATATATATTAGGAAATATAATACATTGCTTACTAAAAATATGTCAAACGTGCTCCTTCGTGAAAGAGCAATTCCTGATAATACATATTTAAAATCAGTATCGTCAAAAAATGTAAATAGTATCCAAGCCTGTTTCAGTCTTACAACTGGATACTTGTAAAGCAAGGGTCATAGCAGTGGACATATGTGAATTGTAAACAATATTTGCATGACTTAATGGGTCAACATACTATGTTAAGAAACTTTTGGTCGTCATAGTTAGGGTCTAATTATGTTAATGTAATATATAACATAATTATATATATATATATATATATATATATATATATATATATATATATATATATATATATATATATAGATATATATATATATAGATATATATATATATAGATATATAGATATATATATATATATATACACACATATATATATAGATATATACACACACGCATATATATATATATATATATATATATATATATATATATATATATATATATATATATATATATATATACTTATATATATATATATATATATATATATATATATATATATATATATATATATATATATATATATATATATATATATATATATATATATATATATATATATATATATATATAATCTAGTGCCCATCCGCTATCAAATCTAACAATGAAACTAGAAACAGTGGTAGGATTAGGCTTTCTGAGGTTTCATGCGTGCAAATAAACTTCTGCATCTTCCTTTGTTTGGGGTTCTACATGTATGGCAGTAATAAAAATCAGTAGCTTACCTTATCAACATAACTAATTACGTTTGGGATTATGCTATTGTGCTCCAATGTGCGTGGAAGTGATTGTCGATAACATGAATTGTAAAAATGTCTACATATCTATATTTTATATTTTCAATTGCAAAATCACGAGATATGATATATCAATCAAATATTCTATTGTATACAACCGCGATGTAATTTTGCTGCATGTTTCAATGAAAAATGAAATGCATGTGTTTTCTGAAACTGTTGTGTAAATTTGTTTTGCCCAGCGTGTATTGCTGAAGAAATAGTTGGCTACAAATGGCTATGCTATAATTCAATACTCTTTTAAATTGGATAAAGGATATTTACCCAGTAGTTGTTTAGTTATATAATTTTCCATGTCTTCTTCTTCCAACTGGGGAATAGTGATTTCTGGAAACAAAACTTAACATTATTACACGCAAACTACATTCATCGTTTCGATCGCAAAACTAAATAATTTATAAGGTCCACAACGACTTAAATCCCATCTTTAAAATTCGCTTTTCATGCAACAACATTATAACACTTTTGTTTTGCAAGTTTAGTAACATTATATATATGTAACTTGGATAGCTTATATGATTAGAAATTTGCAGGATTACACTCTTATAATATTGAATTCATTAAGCATACTATTGCAATCTAAACGCAGACGTTTCTCGAGTTAAAATACATTCATTCTTATGAACGAACGTTACCCAATGAATCTGGCGGAAATTATGCCAGATATGTTAAATAGATGAATTTTGGTGCCATAAATACCTGACGAAACTAATGAAATGTGATATTTTAAAATATGGTAACCAGCTTAAGTTATAAAATTTTTTGTACAATTATCCATCGATACATTGGAAAAAAGAGTCGTTCATGGGAATCTAAAAAAGTTAAAGAAACTCAAAGTTTAAATATTCTCAGGCAAGCAAGAATTATCTTCCTGACAGGCATGTCTCTGAGTGACTGTCAATGTACATAGTAGAATGAATAAAGAGCACCTGTGACAGAGAGAGTAAGTAGCCTTGAAAAGGGACAGATTTTCACACATATCAGTCTTGCTTTGGTATTGTTTCCAAAACACCCTACGCACTAGTATGAGCTCTAATCTATTACGCAATACTAAAAACCCAGCAGCCTTACGTGTATATATTATTGTCAAAATTCGTTTACATTGAATTAAGTATTTATTTACCAAGTACTTGTGGAGGCGTAGTATTTTTCGTAAACTTCTTTTGGGGGAGGAGTACATGTTCCTCTGGGAAAGAGACAAAAGCTAAGATGTAATTCATTGAAAGATGAATCTGATTCTTGAAATATAAAATTATAAGAAAATGCCATTATTTACACACAAAAAACGACGAAACTGATATAATGTTTTAAATAATAAAGATTTCATAGCCAACATAAATATAAATTTATTTTGCAAAATCTTATATTTTACCCATGGTACATCATTGCACATTATGATTGAAAATATAATTTTCCTTCATAAGACAAAGAAACAATAATTGTGTGCTACAACTCCATCATTTAGTAGTATTGTGCATATTGTTTAATATAGGCAAAATAATAACTGAAGAATTACGATTTACACTATTACTTTATAATCATAATGACGATAATGAGATAATATTGTAAGTTATGCACATGTGCCTAGTAACTGAAATGGGCACAAGAGCATTACTTCAAGAAAAATTAAAATCATCCTAAGCAGTTAACCATGACAATTATAATGAACTTACAATATAATACATACAAATAACAATGTGGAATAATTATGTCACAAAATGTGGTTTATAGCCAACAAAGAAAGTAGCCTTGCCTCAGAAAATGACTTAAATTGGAACCGCATTTACAGTCACTGATACATACAAAATAGGGTACCTAAGTGTGGTGATAAGGTTCAGAACGTTCGGATTTTAGATAATATGACATATGTCTATCAAAATGTTGTCTATGGTACTGACTAATGTCCTAATAATATAATTATACAAGTCCCAAATGTAAACCATTTTCATCAATATTAGACAAGATGAATGTTTTCATCAAATCCAAAAACATTCATCTAACTACTTTACTATCAATATGCGCCTGAATAAGCTTAACTAAATCAATCAAAACATTAAGGTAGTTCTTTATGATCATATTATTGTTTTCATATTATCATATTATTTTTTCCCAATATACTGGGGACGATAACATCAAATCAGATTTTCTTTTATAAAAAAACAATCCTGATACGACCAATCTTTCTTAAACATGAAAGATAGCTTATAATGAAAGAGTTCAGTAAGGCTGATATACCCTCTTGTGATATCTTGAGAGCGAATGAAAATGATACAAAACCCACACACATATGAAAAGTAACAACTTTATATTATAGCAGACTAATAAAGGGATGTTATACTCTATTTCTCTCACAAAGCCACTTACCAGCCGTTATATGTAGCTTAAGCACGTCGAACTACATACTAAAACATTTATTTTCACATGAACATATCATCCAAGAAGGTTGAAAGGACATTTATATACTATAAGCCAATATTATTTTGATAATGGAAAACTGACTAGTCTTCCAGGAACGTGTGGAGGTGTGTAAATTGCTGTCTCAATAACTTATGATTTAGTTGCATTAAATCTTCATTTTTGAATATGTTCGTGAAAAAGTGTTCATTCTATTCCTGGCGTATTTGCAACATTAAACTAACTCTCCAAAAAACATTACCAATCAAGGTTATGCAATATTGATCATGTTAGGGAATGTAATAATCACCTCTTGACACAAAGCCCCATGGTAGAGTGTATTTGTCAGTTCAATAATTATTGAATCCACACAAGCGATAATTGGTCTCTCACACTGCATTATAATTTTCTTGCATTTTTCAAAACGCTGCCATATATGTTGAAAGTTACGACAGGTTTGAAAATGGAATGACAATCTGAACTCGGGTATTTATATCACACCATGATCACAAGATTTTGTAATACTGAATACAGTGTCACTATTTTGCAAATTGCATGCTTAGTTCTACCCAGTTCTGGAGCTTTAACAGCACAGTTTTCTTCGAAAAAGCGTTGGTCTTTACAAATATGTCAACATAATTTTTCGTAATTAGTAAATGGACACCAAATGGGTGGTTTAAAACAAAATAAATGAATAGCAATACTCAAAGAAAAGGAAAAAAAGAATCCACCATAGTGTAATATATTTTCTGAATCGTCCAAACTGTTTGTTGGTGGGATCACTCATTGTGACCATCTTTCAATTGTAATGACCATAATAATGACCATAGTAATGAAGAAAAAAATATTAAGAATATATATGTCATTTATGATACCAACAAAAATTTATTTGTAACAGTATGTATCAAAACCATTCACTATATAAATCCTAATGGAAACAAATACTATGTATGGACTAAGCCTAATGAAACATTATATACGGGTGTGTGTTTCATCAATCCTAAGAGTAATCTTTGTTGGTGGCTTAAACTAATCGTATATTTTCAGGTTTACACTCGAGAACGCTGAGGGCTTAACATTCGAATTTTTTGTGTGTGATCTAGGTTTGCTGAATGGAAGACTATATCAGGAAAAAAACAAATATATATATATATATATATATATATATATATATATATATATATATATATATATATATATATATATATATATATAAAACAAAAAAGCCTTTAGCATAATATAGTTTTTCTAGCAAGTAACTTACTTATGTGTTCTTTTGATATATATATATATATATATATATATATATATATATATATATATATATATATATATATATATATATATATATATATATATATATATATATTGTACTAAATGGAATTGCTGACAAACAATAGTATAATTTCCATTCATCCGCAATATTTTCTAGATATATTTAAATTGTGCGTGAAATTTACTATATAATGGTTGGTTCAGCTACTGCTCTCCCTTACCATATTAGTTCCTCTACAACGTTAATTACAACAAATAGTTTCTCTCACTTTTAAGTTTGTTCTGTTTACATTTCTGTTGTTCACGCTCCCATAATATTTATTGCTTTTCCTTGCTTTTAAATACGTGTCAGTGAACGCAAAACTTATATAGTTTTTAACGAATTGACATGTAAACCTTCAAGAATGGAAGGTGAAGTACGCGTGTAACATGTTCTTTGAGGCATGGAAAACAACGTTCTGGATAGTTTTTAAGGACATAAATGTATTTCGTTTCATTATTTGCTTGTTTGTTTGATCCAATATTTTGTCAGACGAATAAGTTGAATATATCCTCTGCACTGGAAATCTAAATATGTGAGGTGTATACAATATTTATAATAACTATTCTGAAAGGCTGCATATATCTGTGATATAAAATATCAACATTTGAAGTAGTATGTAACGCGCAAATTAATAAAGGAAACATCGATTGGGCATATTATACCCGTGCTTTGTTCCTGTCCTTCCTCAACTCCTTCCACCTTTATTTCAGCATCCAATGGCTGCGTTCTGGCAACATAACTGGCTATTCTGTCAGTTTTGCAAAAGCTACATTCTGCAAATATTAAATAAACAAACCAGTCAAAACCATATATCATTTATCTGAGACACAAAACAGCATGTTTACTGGAAAAATTTATTTAATTTTATTTTTCTGTAACTTTTGTTTGTGGATTATCATTAAATTATTATTACTTTAAGCACTTTTATAATTTAAGGAAACGATTACAATAGATCCGATTACTTAAAATAATGCCTTACGATGTATACACAAATTATTGACAAGGGCTGGATGTCTGTACATAGACCATTTTTTTCTTGCATTATGTGGCTTAAGGGTGAGCACTGTTCATATACATATATATTTATTGGCAAGTATGTAAAGTATCGTTCCGCGCAGTGAGAATATACTTATTAATGTAACACATCTATTATGGTGTGTTTAATTTTAGAACATGTGACTTGTCAAAGAAATAAATTTGCTGTTTTGATTAAAAGACTGTTGCAAATAGTCAAGTAGTACGCTAACTAAATAAAAGAACAACTGTGTCCTAAGTTTCAATTCTTGATCGAACAACTTACCCTGTAAATTACACAAACTATATTATGAAAAACGACATGCACCTATTTAGTTATTTGCACGCTACGTAAATATGTGTTCCAACATTCTTAAGACCCTTCAAGTGTCCAAGTATTGTAACACGTTGTTGTATAATAGTATAAAACTAGTTTAGTACTGCTGAAAACGGAAGAAACGTAAGCGGTAGCATATGAATATTAACAATTTCAAGCAACACAGATCCAATATGTGCGATAGGTATTATTGCCTTTAAGCGATATCTTCAAACATGATGTTTATACAAACCTATGCAAAGTATGAACTAATCGATGAATAAGTAATACCGAATATGCAAAAACAATAACCGCAGCTAAATTATATTTTATTACTATGCCTAATTTATACGATAATTAATTTCATCTAAGAAAGCAAGTTAATAAACCGAGTATATAACAATACAAAGAGCATGCAATACGTTGTTAATCTAAGTAGATCTCGCTAATATCTGAATTCGTTTGGGCTTTCAAAGACTTATACCCGAACTTACCATGTAACAAAATATCCACTGCTGTAGCAAACAATATCTGAATGATTAATAATAGCGCGCAATGCATGACGCAAGACACAATCAGAGCAATAGCAATATCGCACTGACTCTTTTGCGACATGGGCTATACATTTTATTTCAGAATAAGAGTTATGTTCTTTAGGCAACATTAAATATAAGAATGTAGGAATGTAGAGCCTTACCTGTAAGTTTGCCCTTATTCTGCATGACTGTATGACAAGAAATGACTAATGTTCATAATGTTTATTACGGTAGACATATGTTTTAGTGGCTAATTTTTAATTGAGAATAAAGTAATATGGTCGTTTGACTTTTGTTAGCAGGTAGTGACACTCAATGCGAATTTTTCATTAACAGTAGTCGCACTCACTATTATATAAAATATGTAATAATAATAATAATAATAATAATAATAATAATAATAATAATAATAATAATAATAATAATAATATAATGTAATATATAATATATAATATATAATATATCACTCAAACGACCTCTCGAAACCTATCCCTTGTGTCACTTCATGTCCTTGAATATAAGAGGTGGATAGGCCACCTATTTAAAATTTGGGAAATATTTAAACGTTATTTCTGTGTTAAATGGTAGTTTATTGTTTTCACGCGACTGATTTGAGAAGACCAATGCTTATCTATTTGAAATCGAGTCGTTGATGATGATCCGTAGCTTCAGATAGTCTTGGAAGAAATATCTTGTATACATTTGTTTATCTCACTGTCTCAAACCCAGATATATCGGATATATGGACACAGATGCCATAAATTCATGACTTCATTAGCTGACTCAAAACGAACTATACTTATTTAAACGCATTGTTCGCTACATACTATGGCATTCAACAATTGCTTTCAACGGTAAAAAAGTGTATAAGCTAGAATGATATCTTTGAACTATTTTACACTGTCTGATATTTTAGGTTGCATAAAACAAATAGTGTCCGTAGATGTCTCTCAATATTCAATCTCGTTTACGTTTAAAGAAAAGAAACTGTAAAGGATACATCTAATACAAATACTCTAAGAATTAAGGTTTCTAGGGATTAGACAATCTGGACAAAGGATATATGATGTAACAATTCCACTATAATGAAACTCCATGTTTGTGTTATTTGAGTATTTAATGTAGCTTACTATTTATTTTCTGTCATATCGCTACGATGTCAGCATTGTTGCGGTTTATGGTGATGTCTAGCACTGAGATATCTTAACGCAGACACGTATCTTGATGTCCTACCCATTCCTTTATATTAACCAGTCCTCACATTAATCTATTAAAGTACTTGGTATGACTTGACCGGGAATGGAACCCACGACCTACAGCATCAGAGGCGGAAGCTCTAACGGGCGCTAACAATTAGTCCACCGGATCGGTGAAATCAATCTTAATCAAAAATGCAACACTTTGAATGGAAACTCGACGAAACAATAAGTTGACAGAACATCTAGGTCAATACCATGTCAGTTGTTAAATATAGTCCTAATGGCAAGGATCGTGAATACATGAACACGCGAACGACGTATGATGACAAAAATCTTATTAGATATGCAAGCGACACACTTCGAATAGCATCTAGTCTGACATCAAAGTTCTTATAAATATGCATAAGTGTTAACTATAACTAAGCTAACATAAACTTTATAAACGAGTATGATCAACATGAGGTCATAAATGCAATTTACAGAAGGTTAAGAATATGAGACTAATAGTCAAAGTTCATCAAATGAAGGACCACATGAGCTTACTTATATTTACCCAGTTTGAATAAATGTAACGCAAAATAAGATCTAGAGTGATAACGTTATCATCTCGATATAATCGCATTAATGCTCTTAACCTTATTCAAATCCGTAAATATCAAGATGATAAAATATCATTATTGGATCAACTTATCATCAAAATCGCATCAAAAACATATGCAAAATATATCGATGATCTTCATGATAAAACCATATTCTCGAAGACTTAAACTATTATGTTTAATCCACTTCTGACAAGAAAAAAATCCTCTTGGACTAGTTTATTACAAATCAAGCGAGACGGATTCAGCTCATTTCAGTCACACACGTGACCTCTAATGAGATTATCTAAACGTTTCTTTCAGCAGAAAGATGCACTATGTAAAGAACAAATAGTGCTAAATTTAGTAAATATTACCTGATACATGTTTCCACTGTTCATTCTTCTTCAGCACGCCTGTGTATATAATAGGGAAAAGTGCTCAATTTAAAAAATCACCCGCCTTTTTCTAATAATTTTGTCAAAGTTAGTAGGCAAAAGTTTCAGCAGTGAAAATTACAGAAGAGCATTATATAATATTTATTGTTGTTAGCTTTGTAGTGATGTTAATATCCTCAACTTATTACCATAATCTAACTGTAAAAGCTGCATTTCCTTTAAATGGAAATGAGGAAGGCAAACGTCACCAAAACAGAGTATGGGTGAGTAAGTGGGACACGTAGGTTAGAAGACGACCACAAACTTCTTTATGGGCAAAATACCACAATAGCATTGGATAGGGAAAGGGGAACAGTAGTGAGGACCATATGTATCTCTCCTTTTCCCCTCTCACATTCCCACACTAAATCTCTGTCTCTCAAATATATATATATATATATATATATATATATATATATATATATATATATATATATATATATATATATATATATATATATATATATATGTGTGTGTGTGTGTGTGCGTGCGTGTGTATGTGATATTTTTTTACATAATACTTGTGTAGCCTTCCCATTACGACACTATAACTATTTGATAGACGTATATCTGTAAGTGGAGCATGAGCTAGTGAGATAGATCAATACCCTGTTTTATTTGCTTTAGAACGGTATTTTCAGTAACTGTTTCTAGATCATTATTTTTCCACTGTTTAATGTATATATTGTACTCTTGTTTAATTGCATGTGCTAAAGATTCATATAAGTTGTAATATTTCTTCCAATAATTGATTTGGATAGACAATGATGGCACAAATCGACTAAAGTTTTAAACAAATTTATCTCAACTATTTTATAAAAGACGAAGCAAACACCTAACTTATTTGAACATTCTTTACAATAAGGGTTTATTTATTGCTTCATGTACTTGTCGATCAAATGGATCGTAGTAGCCAGTAATGCAGATATCCTAATTTATTGTCACTAACCAATCTATATTTTAACTACGCGCTTTACCCACTCGCTTCTTTCATCAGGGGAATTAAATTGAGCTAGGGGACTGAGGATGAGGGCCTTAGGTCAAGTAAAGACCTACAGTCGATTGGCAGAAGCAATGAAATAAGTAAGGCCTTCACATAACTATACCTGTTTTACCGCTTGGAAGGCATTTTTAGCATTTCAAATGAAGTTTTATATTTTCCTGAGAACGTGCAATATCAATAGGGTCTATGTCGTCACATGTGTTTACAAATATGATAATGTTAAGTACTGGATAAAGGAGGGGACCCCGAGTGACCAATTGGTTTAAAGCGCTCTCCGTTACGGACCCCTATCATCTTTCATGTCTGCTTGGGTTCGAGCCTAAGATTCGGTGAATCTGGATATATGAGAAAGTTTGTCAGTAACTTTTCGTGGGTGGGTGGTTATCTCCGCTGATTTCCCGGTTTCTTCCTCCACCATTAATACTGGCCGCCATGTATAGCCTTTCGTCTGCTGAAAAATGGCCTTAAACACCAGAACAAAAACATCAACCAAAACAAGATGGTATGTATTAAAATCGTAACATGGATCATACGATATATTTATTATATTCGTTTATCACTATTATTTATTATTTATATTATGCAGCTTCGGCAACCAAAATTGTATCTTATTGTGCTGCGCAATGTTACGCTATTGGAAATGCAACTTATTTATTATGAGATATAGAATAATTTGGAATGAATGTTTCCTAATTATGAAAATATAGTGTGCATTATTACTTCAAAAGTATCAATAAAACAAAGAAAACTTACACGAATGACGCCGGTAAAAGACTATGGCCATTAGTATAACAAATCCGTTAAGCAATGTGGTTATCACAAGGTTAGCAGTCGTGACTCCAGATATTTCTGATAATTGTGTGTGTATCTTACCTGTAATAATATTATATATATATATATGAAACAAATGATAATCTAAGATATATAATCACAGCTAAGATCATGCCATCAAAAGATTGTTCTCTGTATGAATTTTTATTTAGATATATCATCAAAGAAATGGAATATTACTTATTTTAGGGCAATAATTTGTTTGTATTTGAAGTAATCTCTACAAATATGATAGTGGATGAGAAATTCTGATACGAATTTGGAACATATTAATTCCAAATTTTTATCTTTCAATGTTAGTTGAAATCAATCATACAGTTTTTTATGAGAAGTCCCTAAAATGCGTCGCTATTTTGTGGTTAATATTAATAACAGTTAACCATTGTGCATTTGCAACTTTCGGTTAAAAGGGTAGGTCTTATGAAACAGTAGGAACACGGAAGGTATCATAATCAATCAACTAAGAATACTACGGAAACTCTTAAACTAACTTAAAAAGGATTGTACCAGAGGAAGAACGCACGGTGGATCGGCTATACGTGGTCCTAAAACAAAACAATATACAAAGGTAATAGCACCAATGCAATATGTACACAATATTACAAGTAACGCTGCTTCTAGACATTTGTATATTCATTAGGATTTTTTAATATGGTGAGAATTCGTTGGAGGATATCCAACACTGGTTTTCAAAGAGACCTAGCAACATGTGCAGATTGCGCACTTGATACAATAGTTAAGTCAAGCGCTTTTAAAATTGCTCAAAAACAGTCTAATTTAAGGATATATAAGAGTGAAATTACATAGGAAGTGATGACGACTGCATCAACAGAAAGATCAAAAGCAGGGATACAAGACACGTTCCTTACTTTCATCTTTGAGAATTGTACAGTGGTCAGATAATTTAAAGTTTTTTGCACATTTCAATGAAGGACTATTGATACAGGCATAGACAGTCCCTGCCTCTTGTCCAGGTTGTAACTTAATAACGTTGCCCTGCAAAGAAAGCATACACATTTTAGTCTTTATACTGTTTGTGCTGGTCAGTTTTGAAGAAGTCGTCATGTTAAAATTAGATAATAATATGTTAACATATTTAACATTCAAAATAACTGTCAAAACTTTCTTATTTATTTGTCGAAACTTTCATCATTAAATCGATATGTAGAGTAATGGAAACATTTAGACAGAGAAAAATACTATATATCAGTGATATATGATACACTATTTATGATGTGGCACAGAGTTGCTGCGAACAGTATACTATAATTTTATGCCATTTTTTCACAGGAAAATCATCTTGAGCAGTCATTGTTTTCTTAATCATTCACACCCTCAATATTATTATATTTTGTCATTTAGTTTGATTTTTTTGTGATTGGATGTGAAAGATCCATTGGATGCCCAAAGTTTCTATGAATATCTGGCTAAAGGGATTAATAATTTGGTGCTATGATACTGAAGATATGTACAATTATATTGATAAAACATGTTATATATTCAGATGCTTTTGTGTAAATAATTTACGTGATAAGATTTATTAATAATTGCATCAAAGGCAAAACCAACAAAAGGTGAATATGCTTACACGCAACGGGAAGATAGATTTATTATTTTAGCAGGCTCAACAACTTTCTCAATCTGTTCCTTCGCATTGACTACATCAATGCAATTCTCTCGAAAGTTTTAAAAAGAAAATGAAGGTATATTTTTTGCACTTGGTTCTGATTTACTGTCTTGCTCTCGTATATTTACAACATTATGATGATGTTGAACTAAAGTACTTGCAGTCGGTTATGTTCCTCATGAGAGATTAATACTGGGAACATAAGAGTTAAAATTACCTATCTTACAACCTTTGTACGAATTACTTCGTGATTATTAGGAAATCATTATGCAATTATGAAATGTTGTTCCTAACTTTATGATACTGAAATCAGGTAGAGTCATTTTCTTACTCTGCGATTATTATGACACAATTTAAAGCTAGCACGGTACGAAGACTGTTATTATACCATTTCTTCCAATTTAGGACTTTTTTATAATAGTGTTTAGTAATATATAGACAATGATGTAGGTCGACAGTTCGCAAAGATGAGCACAATTCTAGACCTTTAGAATATCACATAATTAAATGTGCTGTATCATATCAGATGTGGCAATAGTGCCCCATGAACAGGTATAATTCCTTTAGCTAGGAACATACATAATGTTTACAACTTACCTGTATACCAAAATATCCTATCGAATTCCAGCAAACGACTTAATTTATCATATACACGCAAATCAACAATGACATTCACATGATTGCTTGTATGGTAATTTGTCATTATACTGTCATTTTGCTGATTAAGTTTTCATTTAACCCATGTAACTTTGTGATTCAATTAATGATATAGAAATGTTCGGATAATGCATTTCACTCAGAAAATTGATTTAAACTACAAAATGTTATAAACATATATAAACGTCATTCACATCTTTAAAACCATTTTGAGCCAGACATATCATTTAATAAATGCAAAATTAACGGGAAAGAAGCAACGTTTGAAAATTGTTGTTATATTTCTATTAGTATAATACACGATCTCTTACTAGGAAAAATGCATTCTGTTCTAAAATGGTTCCATGTATTGTGGCATATCGAACACAGATTGGTATCATTTTTTTGTACTATATAACGGGAAGGTTAATGGATTAGGCTGTGTTTGTTTTCAGTGGCGGACATATTATGGATGCATGTTCAACACAATCTTTTATCCTTTCGTTTTAGGAATTTACGCTATGGTATCGATGCAGTATTTTAGACTAGAAATACAACAACACATTGATAAATATATTTTCGGTCTTCAACATTGCCTTTATTTTATGTGATGTAAGAGCGCAACTTCATTTCCTTCCAACAGCGACTTCCGTACATACCTACAACAGTCTCGTCTGTATGCAGTAAGTTAATGTTCACGGTAGAATTAAGAATATTAGCTAATTCATCATATGTCATACATCAGAGTGCTATCCTTTAATAACAACTCGAGTAAAAATGTTAAACGTTTCCTGCAGAGCGGTTCAGACCGCATCAAATACTCGTTTCCTTTAAACAAAATGTAAGGTACAGATGATTATTATAGCCTTGTCCTAAGACATATTACGTACATCAGAACTAAAATAATGAAGTCTCATAAAATAGCTTGTTCTCAATCTGAACAAAGCTCGTTTCGTCTTTAAAGTAGTCCAGTGAATCTTTGGCTTACGTATTCAAGTCTAACTGATATATTGATTACACGTCTATCAAAACTAAAATTTAATTTGCACCTGATATACATGACGAGAAAATACCTCATTGGTTATTTATCTTGACTGGCAAATGAGTATTTGACAGAAAAGCCATACATGTTTCAAAATAAACTTAATCAACTCATGGAGTATCACTATGTTTGCAAGTGTACATCCAAGAGACTAGTGGAACTATTTATCTCTGGACTAAGTTTATAATGCATATTCTATGCTAGCAGTCAGCGAACTTACATACCGTGAAGTTGCATATTCTGTAAGGAAATTAAGCATCATTTCAATATTTCTCAAATGAAAATTGGCAAAATATATATGCGAAAATAACAGAACGAGACGAAAAAAAATTTAATGCTCCATGTCGTTCTCAGTTCATATTCTTATACTATCCTTATAATATAATATACAGATTACTCAAACAGTCAGTTTTTTATATATTAATCGAATGGAGCTAAATTACAGTTAAAATTATATTGTTTTATAAATGTTTATTATGAAAATAAATATATTTATATCAGGAAGTGATGTGCGATTTTTGATGGAACATTTGCCATTCAAATAATATACTTTGAATCATTCCGTACAAAACCAAATATTTCATGTAAATTGTTGCAATCCTCCCCAACCAGTCTAATGGGTTTTGTAATAAATAAATTAAAAGTCGATTTATTTTGTGATAATTGCGTTTATCAAATGTAACAATCTACACACAGATAGGCAAATAAACACACCAATACACACACATACACGCACACACATACACACAAACACACACACACACATAGATAGATAGATAGATAGATAGATAGATAGATAGATAGATAGATAGATAGATAGATAGATAGATAGATAGATAGATAGATAGATAGATAGGTAGGTAGGTAGGTAGGTAGGTAGTTAGGTAGGTAGGTAGATAGATAGATAGATAGATAGATAGATAGATAGATAGATAGATAGATAGATAGATAGATAGATAGATAGATAGATAGATAGATAGATAGATAGATAGACAGACAGACAGACAGACAGACAGACAGGCGGGCAGGCGGGTGGGTAGATAGATGGATAGATAGATAGATAGATAGATAGATAGATAGATAGATAGATAGATAGATAGATAGATAGATAGATAGATAGATAGATAGATAGATAGATAGATAGATAGATAGATAGATAGATAGATAGGTAGGTAGGTAGGTAGGTAGGTAGTTAGGTAGATAGATAGATAGATAGATAGATAGATAGATAGATAGATAGATAGATAGATAGATAGATAGATAGATAGATAGATAGATAGATGTGTGCGTGTTTCTGTGTGGGTGTGCAGTTGTGTGCGTGTGTGCATACCTATAATAAAAAAAAGGGTATAATAAATTTGCTTACTACAACGGAAATACCCGGTTGTTCCAACCAGTACACAGATCCTGCAGGTTTACCACATCCGTCGGGTTCTAGATAAGTGGTCTAAGTGTCAAGCCCACGTATTATCTTCGGTTTGCAACGTGTTTCCGGTTCAACTAATAGATTAAGAAAGTAACAATCTTATTTTGAGTAGTTTGTTATTAGCAAGAAAATGTTCTTTAAATAATTTGCGCGCATAGTGTCCATTGTTTTTAATCTGGAAATCATTCTTAAGTGCAGAGCATGGTATTGATTCGGCAAGTTATGCTGTTAGTGGCATTCGCAAAAGTTGCTTTGTTACATATAGTTCACCAAATGTACATCCTTGTTCTATTCTCGATGCATATGCTCTGAATTTCACTGGTTGGCTATTGTAGGATATTACATCACAATGAAACTCAATAAGAAATCTAGTCTAACAATCCTGGTGGCCTTCTTAATTTTGACATCGATTACAAAGATGTTGCTGCTCTTCCTTTCTTATCCCATGTACATAATAATTATTTCAAACGTTTCAGGTTAAGTACAAAACTAATTGTTCTGATGTTGGAAACTGAATAGTTTCAAGAGGTGTAAAAGGATTTGGAGAGACAGGAGTTTGACATTTAGAAGGTGTAGCAGGAGTAGGAAAAAACAACGTTTTACCACTGTTGATATGAATAGAGAAATTGACATTATGATCATTTTAAATGCCATGGCAAAATATAAGTATTACTAAATATGTATCTTTAACGAATGTTTTACTTATTTCAGGAAATTTAATTATTTTCATTATTTTTTTCATTTGTTTTATAAATTGTTTGCAACTGTAGTCCACATACAGCTATTTCTGGTGTATTGCATTTGCCATTTTCCAAAATGCTGCAATTATTCATTTAGTTGTCTAATTCTGATATATTTCTTTGCCTTTGTATTTTGGTAACTTTTCATACTGCCAGAGATATTCTTGATTCTCTAGTACGTTCATGGATACAAGATATCCTTTCTCACAGTATACATTAAAAGTTTTTTGCCAAATTACTATCACATAAGCATTACACATATTTTGGTAAAATGGGCTTTTGTTACAAAGTTTAATTGATATAATCTGAGACAACATTTTGCATTTTTTTATCTTACATTCCATCCTGTTATCAATCTGAAATGTAATGATGGCATAGGGTGACTGCCGACCAGCATAATATGTATTAATGGTAGGTAAATATCGAAATGCTATGGCTTTGACCATACATATTCACCACAATTTTCATCCTCCCCATCATTGTCGATACAGTACTCATAAACAGATTTAACAATGAGTCTTCTATCACTATTTTTAAATCGATAATTGTCACGCATCATCACATTAGCCTATACATAATTTATAATATAAAATCAAATAGTTATATCATTCTTTAACAAAAACATGTTTTATTTTAGTTTTTAACGTGTTCATAGTGACGAACGCTATCAGATATTAGTTGAAAGTGTTCAATAACATCAAGCATATATTGGTTGTCATCCTACATTTTTCTTTTAAGTGTAACACTTGACACAGTTTCGTTACTAGATATTATTGTCATGAAAACACATTTTAACTTTTTCTAACGAATAACCTATCAACATAAAGGTTATCTGCAATTATATTTGTTACATTTATTTCAATGCAATTTCTTCTTTTAAAACATATAAATAACAATTCCTTAACAAGCTTAATAGAATTTGCCAATTATTTCCTTGTTTAGATAAAACGGTAATCTCATAAATTTATAATCGCATGTGTATTTTGGATACTTATTGTTCAAATGACATCTATTATTTGTTGATCTCTACACCTTCCATTTAAACGATCATGATCCCTTGATTTTTAATTTCCTACCGCGCTTGTACTTTCCTTTTAATTAGCTATTAAATGCACCTGTCATTTGATCAATGTAGTCTCATTTTCCACAGGTGTAACGTGCGTTTGTGGTTAAGTGGGTGGAACCTTCCAGCAGTGAGACTAAACTTTGATGACGTATGACTTGCGTCCTACTGAGTTAATCAAGTGCCCTGACTGCTGACGTAACGACGTTATATCTTTAAGTCAGTAAGATCAATCACGGTTTGTCGATTTATATAATAAAGCATCGCTGATATTTATTTGCCACGACAACAATGGAGGAAACTGTTATTTTCCTACTATTGAATCTCTAATTTTCCATTTATATCATAAATTTCTTGTAGAAACTGACAATATTAGGGGTGAGTGTGGCAATTACACTTGCATATTTTACATAGCTTGTATTTTTATTTCTGCAGCAGCAGCCTGTTGTGGAGGATGAAAGTAGTTTTGAGTCTCCAAATTGCACACAACTGAGTATACCGCTTGAAATAATTTTATTTCGGATAGATATAATTTGCATATTGATCCTAATCAATTTCAAACGCGTTTCTTTAGGAATAATAATATAAAAGGTTGATATGTATTTCATATCTAAAGTGAATTTCGTCGCTGCAATTCTATAGTAAGTCTGAACACTAACTAAATATCTAACTGTTTTAACAGTCCACATGACAATAGTTTTTGTTTGTTCGTTTGGTAAGAAACCATCTTGCGAGAATTTAAATTTATGATGATCTGTCTCCTCTGTGTTTAATAAGAAACATCACAGTAAAGGTGAAATTATTGTTCTTCAAATTCTGACTTTGAACTTGGGACAAATATAAAAATTCAAAAACACGCCTAAAAAATTTGACTAACTTTAACAGAAAACAAATATCGGACAGCGAAGCAAAGAACGTTTTATATTACTTCAATTGACAGCTGATATCGGATAGTTAAGAAAAGAAAGCTATGCATTACTTAAATATAGAGAAAATATATATCGGATAGTGAAGAAAGAAAGCTATATATTAATTAAATCGAAAAACCGTTATGAACTTTGGCATGACAATATATTTTGTTAGGGTAAACTAATATGTACTTTCTCGATCTTTTATTGTTATTCCACCTTTAAAATATGACGTGCGCTCAGCTTATCACCAAACTTTCCTGGCGAAATCCCCGTATGTGCCATTGTATGTGTTTCTTTAGTTGTTGTGGCAAAAACATATGTGTTTCATATATAATGAAGATAAAACATGTAAAGAGCAGAAACACATACACACACAAAAGAAAAGAGTTAGTAACGATTAACCTACTTAAAGCACTGAGACCAGAAATATAGCATAATTCTCACCCAAAACATCTAATTTGACTTCATATTTCGTAGTGGCATTTCCTGTTGAACATCGAATGGAATATATCGCTTCGTCGGAATCCTGAATATCCAGTATCCAAATGTTTCCATATTTGTCAAGAAAGAACTTGTCTGCATATCCATTGATGAATGTAGTGGTTGGGACGGAATTTTGCATAGTCCACACTGTAATTAGTATGTTCTTCTTGTACAGCGACCATGTACTATTGTCACAACCAACTTGAAACATATTAATAAGCTGGGTAGAATCCGCTCGACAAGCAGGTCTTGCAATATTTATTGTCCCTAAAATTAAAAATTATGCAAAATTTTTGTATATGTTAAACTCCATCATCATAACCATCGAATAATAATAATGATGATGATAATAATAATAATAATAATAATAATAATAATAATAATAATAATAATAATAATGTTTGATAATAATCGTCACTGTTTACTTAAAATTATGCTCCTCGTTATGTATCAATGTTAAAAATATGTTCCAAAACCTGTAAAGAATCAAGAGATTGCCATATTGTATGGAGTTATTTTGATTGCCTACTATAGTGAAACGTATGTTAACTACTATCTCTATCAACCACCACTTTTCCATGTGGCGAAGACATCCCATCCCCATATTCAATGCGTGTTAAAAAAAAAATATATTGAGGAAAAACAAAATTCTGACGTATAATTTAAGAAGCAGAGCATAAATATTGGGGCCCCGAGTGGCCGAGTGGTCTAAAGCGCTGTTCGTTACGGATCACTGCCATCTCACCTCTGACTGCGTGTGTTCGAGTCTAGGATTCGGCGAATGTGGATAAGTGAGAAAGCTTGCCAGTAGCTTCTCGTGGGTCGGTGGTTCTATCCGGTGATTTCCCGGTTCTTCCTCCACCATTAATACTGGCCGCCATGAATAGCCTATCGTGTGCTGAAAAATGGCGTTAAGATTAATAATCATTAACAATATAAATGTAATATAATTTCAATGATATTTCTTCATAAAAGACTTGATTGCAACAAATTAATTAGAACATAAAATATTTTTTCATGTAATAACTTTACTGATAGCCACTCATGTGATATAATTTATTTTACTGCAATATTATGATCTCTTTCATCCTGTATATATATATATATATATATATATATATATATATATATATATATATATATATATATATATATATATATATATATATATATATATATATATACATATATACATAGATATATATATATATATATATATACATAGATATATACATACATAGATAAATATATACATATATACATAAATATATATATATATATATATATATATATATATATATATATATATATTGTTCTCTCTATTGTCCTGTTTTATTTAGTCTTTAGTGTCTGTATGTATGCGTGTGCATACTTGCGTCCGTACGTATGTGTTTTATTTTGTTTATGTGTGTACAAAAACAAAACATGCACAGATAATAATTCCGAAAAAGTATGTGCATTTTGCTTAACTTTAGTCAGCAGCAATAATGATGACCAAATCTGCCACATGTTTGCCTATGTCTATGATCAGAAACAAATACAATATTTAACTTTACTCACAAACAGTTATTGTAGCAATCCAGTGGTTGCAACATATTATAATGCCTTCTTGCATGGAGAAATGACGTACGAGCAAAGAGAGATAATTTGTTACACATTCACTGTATGAAAGAGAAACAACATATCAGAGAACTCGATCTATCTGCTAAATGATAGATGAAATAAACATCCAAAAATATTTGTTTAAAAATATGCAGTTACATTACCTACCCAATGTTAATCCCGTTAATAAAGCTACCAGCCACAACTGCAAAAAGGTGAAGTAAGGTAGAAACCCAGACATCTTAGTTAATCTAGCAAAAGAAAATATGTATCTACGTAAATAAAAAGTATGTGTTAGATAATTAAATCAAAGGAGTGTTTGCATATTAACCTATTATTCATAATACTTCAATGATATTTTAACGAAAATATTACATATATATGTCCTCAAATGACTGCAACAATTTTTATTCCTAATTGTTGATATCAACCACTTTGCCCAGGTACGTATTCCTACAGCTAGTTAAACGTAGAGATTCTAATAAAAAAATAAATAAATATATATATATTTATATATATATATATATATATATATATATATATATATATATATATATATATATATATATATATATATATATATATATATATATATATATATATATATAAGTTTTAGTAATGCCAAAAAAGGAATTAATTTTGGAAATATTGTACAGCTGCATGCATTGATGATGAAACATTTTAGCTGCTATCCATTTTACCATTTGTAATACTACTACTAGTTCTTAAATAACTTATTTTTACCACAAGAGTAAAACATAAATGTCCCATATCTAAAGCGCAAGGTAATTCGTTCCCTTTGCTTTAATACAACAATGTAATTGCATGCTGAGAACAATTTAAATTATCACAAGAAAATTTGTTATAAAGAAATTGCATTTTATATTTTATTATATTTTTATATAAAGACCCAATCATTTCTGCAATGTCCTTTCTTTCATTCTAATGTTCGCTGAATATACATTTTTGCTACTTTCGAAAGCGTGATTGCAAAATAGCAATAACAACATCATCAATAATAAAATTAATAATAATAATAATAATATTGTAATAAAATTAATAATAATAATAATGAAAACATCGATAAAAGCACTAATAAAAACAGATAATAAATAAAGAATAATTGTAACATCAGTAAGAAAAAGAAGAAGAAAATTTGTATATAATGTTATCACTGTTTAATTATCCATAATATTATAGACGATACAGACATCACAACCTAATACTAACGATGATGATGGTGAGGATGTTATTATTATTAACGAAAATGACTTTTTAGAAGTTTGTCATTTTAACTTTCTTCGTAGCCATTATTATCAGCGAAAACATTCAATGCTACTTTTGATAAACATGAATCATGTATATATGCCAAAAATTAGTTTTGTTTTTCAATAAAGTAGATTATGCCAAACATGTGAAACGGTCGGAAAACCAAATCAAAACATGGCTAAGTCTCAAACTCAAACTATTCCTGTATTTGTCAAACTATTTAATGAAATAATGGTAGACTTTTTCTGTCTCTTACCTTAAAAGACGTCCAACCTCTAATTAATGTGTGAGAAGACTACAAAAACAATTTTTATAACCGTGATAGATTCCTGTCTTTCTTCCTTATTCCTCAAAATGGTATTCAAATTGGGTATTATAATCCTGACATGTTATGAAGAAAATGACTGACTTAAACTTACAATATTAGTACACATGGGCCAGAACTGTTTTAAATGAGTGCAGTTATCTTGATATAAATGTTCAAGCAACACACACAAATGAATACGGTCTGTACACGATCATTGACAATGACGGGTACATCATGTAAAACTCGCCAGCTGCACCCATATTCCATAAAAAAATTCTACGAGTAGACAATATGTTTTATTTCACTACGACGTGAGTGGGGAAAATTCACAATATTTCTGAAAGTGTTTCTGAAGCTACATGTACATTCCTCGTGAAGTTGCATACATATGCAACAGACGGAAACTGAAATATGTGCCTTGGTGGTACATTCGTTTTCTATGTAATTACGTTCAATCCATGTACCACTATTAGTCATTCAAGTTGAGGAAAAAATAACTTGCCTTATTTAGAACCGTAGAGATTAAGGACAAAACTTTAATAATTAATGCAAACAACACTGCAAACTACAAGGAGTAGAAATATCTAGATTGACGGATATATTCTATAACAATGTGTTTGCTCTGCTACACAAAAGGTAATATGATAGACCAATTTTTTTGTAAAATAGGATTCAAAATAAGTTTAATTCTCATCTTCAAATAGTTTGCCACATAATAATTTTCAATTTTCTTAATGCCCTCTTAGTCAACCAGTAGCACAGGAGTTTTGTCAGAAAAGAAATAATATTCGAAACATTGGCATCAAACAGAAAGTATTAAACTAACTCACCGTAGACTAATTTGTGATCATCTCACTGACATTCTAATGCTTGTGACGGGTCTGAAAGAGAAATAAATCTGGTCTGTTATAATGGATATAGTATCTTAGTACAACATAATAATAAGTATTTCACATTAACGTGTGGTTTGTTTCCAATAATAGTGAAATATTCCGGATAATTGTTTTCGGAAATATTCCTGCATAAAGCGTAAAAGACAGTCGACAAGGGAGATCTGAAAAATGATGTAACAGCATAATTAACCAGTTTGATCAGTCAATGGTTCCTGCCCTGTTTCATCAACAATAAGATAGCTGATTATATTATCATCATTGTAATGTGATAATCACAATATTATGTGTATCATTACATCATATGTATAACCATATCATGTGTATCAATATATCATGTGAATTAATGTCATCTTATCAAAATATCATGTGTATCACAAAATCGTGTATCAATATATGATGTGAGTCAATGGCACAATAATACTAATCTACCAAATGTATCACTACATTATGGATATCATTACAGTCATTACCACTACATCATGCGTATCACTACATCGTGTATCAATCAATACATCATATGTATTACTACTTCATATGTAACACCAAATCACCCCTGAAGAGCATGTATTGCTACATATGCGTATCACTAAATCATGAATATCACCACCATATTTATATCTGCAAATGGCGTACATATCTACATCATTTGTATCATCAAATCATGTGAATCTCTACCTCGTGTATATGCTACAGCATTTGTTTGTGTGTCACTACTTTGTATCAAAACTCATATATGTGTACAACATCATCGTCTGCAACATAACAGCAACATATTGGTGCAAACTGTTCTCTGTTTTATAATTTATACATTTGGTGAAAATACATGTGTGTGCGTGTGTGTGATTTACAGTTTAAAGTAGCTTTCAAAGTGTTCAGTAATATCCTTCCGATGTCTGCAGTGTGAGATTTTATAATGATGTCCAGCACTGTGGCATCATCATGCTGATATATATCATAATGCCCCACACAGTCACATTATCCTTCTATAAGACCGTCCATAACTAACACAACATGGGGAATATAGTTATACTAAAATTAGAATAAACCTCTCACATTCATTATGTCATATGTAGTTTGTTCGATTCACATTGAATATGAAACAAAATAAGTAAAAACAATTTTAAAAAAAACACCTTAAATAAAAAGAATCTAGTCAAAGGTTATTTTCCTCTTGAGTTATGAACGGTTATACATATATATATATATATATCTAGATTTATTGTATATATATATATATATATATATATATATATATATATATATATATATATATATATATATATATATATATATATATATATATATATATATATATATAGTTCGTACTCTACAGAAATTCTAACTCGGGTACGCGGTATAACGGCATCCATCGCCTTGCCTGTAAGAACAAAACAATACCATCTCGACCATGCACATATAAAAAATCTTTGGTGGCAAAGCTATCCTTCCATGGCAGACATCCCATAGATAGTAGCCTAATAATTAATTTTTATCGGCCAATAGTCATTCCAGATTTATTAAGACATAAAACGAAGCTGATAAATATAATTATATAGGATAACCAATATACGTCAAGAAAACGGAAAGTGATTTCATTGTATTCTGCTATTGAATGTTTTATAATATTCTAAAAACATACCAATGGGTTTACTTAAGCGAACAATTTTTAACACTGGCGCAATTCCGATAGAAGTAACACGTTTCCCCTATTTCCATAGACTTCTATACAACTTCTATTGAAAATTGTGAGCATAATGTGTTCATTTTATTTAAAAACAAGGTTATGCTTATTAATACAATAACAGATCTTACAACTTCACAATTGTATATCAACCGCACAATTGCATTGATTTATCTTCTTTAACTATCCGTAACGTATCGTCAGCATTTCACGCCTTATAACTATATTACTCACAATCAGATACATGGAACTATTTTGCTAGGCCACCTTAGGTCAGTCAAATCAGGCTTTTAAGACTATACCTTTGCATCATATTTACCATCATGGCAACATTAAACCGCGCTTGCCGACGACGAAACAATTCCTCCCGTTTATTCCATTGCGTAATTTACCATTCTCCAATCATACAAACTGCGCCGAAGACGCATTATTAATTTACAAAACTATATTTTTATAGGAACTGTTGAGCTACAGAGACACTGATATGGCTCTAACCTGATTTCACCAAATTTAAACAATGGCATCATATAAACTTAGCAATGCTTCACTTTGTGACGTTTACTCCTAGTAATTGGTTAATTATTCATATCTGAGGAGAATTTCCCTGGACCTACTTCACATAATCAAACGAATATTCAAAAACATATACGAAAGCCTCGAAAGGAACCGCTTTAAACAAATGTGCATACTCCTGATTTATTAAAATACTAACATAACGTTTATAACTACAGCTACGTAGCATTATCATACAAGCTAGAAAATAGTAATTGATACTGTACATTGTTCGAACCAGTGTCCGCGGGAAAACTGCACCCATAGCATTGCTTGTAAGCACCAACCCATACATACTATTCTGTATAATAATAAGATTTATTCTTTTTTATAAATAAAATATATTGACATTTTTCAAGCATTCTCCTGTCGCGTTCACAAATAACACGTTCCGTCCTGTTTGTTAAAAAAAAAACATGAATACAAATGTATCTTACTGGATATGCCGACTTAGTACATTAAAACTAAGCGGTTTAAACCAAGAGGACTAGAAAAAAAAACAGCTATGCACAAACACAAATACCTATAGTAGCCATCACATTTTCCTTTAGATAACTATCTAAATTTGCTTAAAAGCCTACAATTATTTCTATAACAATGAAATATCTGGGATATAAGTTGAGCATGCATAAGCGTACATAAAATAAAAGATGTTATGGCTAATCAATTTCTAGGTCAATACAAATATTTGCCAGTATCCGCAACATGTTGAACTAAACTAGTTAAAGCATAATAAATTTACAAGCTTAATTCCTGTAGAAACAGCCATGTAAAGGATTGCAAACACGAAGGTTTTTTTCTTCTGTTTTATCTGTTTGTATCGTCAGTTTTGTATATTCCTTTGAAAAATACAACTTAAGATCCGAAAGCGTTCAGGCTAGTTAGATACTAATATTGCACTGTTCGTTGACAGTTTATTGCATTTATCTTAATCAAACTCTGACACACGTGATCCGCTATATGATTTTCATTCTTTATATATATATATATATATATATATATATATATATATATATATATATATATATATATATATATATATATATATATATATATATATATATATATATATATATATATATATATATATATATATATATATATACATATATACATAAATACATACATATATATATATATACATATATACATATATATATATATATAGAGATATATATATATATATATATATATATAGAGAGAGAGAGAGAGAGAGAGAGAGAGAGAGAGAGAGAGAGACAGACAGACAGACAGACAGACAGACAGACAGACAGACAGACAGACAGACAGACAGACAGACAGACAGACAGACAGAGGGAGATAGGGAGAGAATTATTATTATTTTATATTAGTCAGTATTTGTTTAAATGTCAAATAATCTGTATCTCAAACATCGAAGTTTATTTATGATTTCCTTACTTGAAATCCCGCAAACATACCTACCCGTGCAAAGCCTTCAAATATTATCTTCACCACAATGAGTACAATGTACATAATGCTACCCCTAATCACGCACAGGTAAGACCGGGACTTTAACAGGTCTGTCTGATACCAAGTATGTACACACCTTTTGTAACATTACAAAAATTGGCAGTCAGTCGTACCTGGGGCTAGTTAAAATGAAATTTGTAGGAAATATATCGTAAGAACCGTATATTTCTATACCTGTGTGCATATTTAAAAGATGAGATTGCACTCGAATTGAAACCCATTTTCGAGCATCACATATAAGTTTTTAAATTTAAAGTGTTTGCAAAATATAATCACTTTGGTGATTTAATTAAAGTTCATTTGCTTGTCCTTTGATTAGCATTCGTTTTACGAATCTGAAAGGAAATTTTTAAAAGATGTGAGCAAAATAAATGCTAAGCGAATGTACTTGCAAAACCGAAAGTACAATAAATAGCTTAGATAACGATGCATGCAAATACTGCTCGATTTGCTATTATAAAGATTTTACAATAGTCAATTCTGATTAGGGGGTGATTATATTACTCCTTCCCTCATCTTAGCCATGCAGAAGACTGTCCGAGCAACATATACATATAAATTCAATGAAATACGTACCTTGTTATGTATAAAATATTTGTGTTAGTTTCACACACACACACACACACACACACACACATATATATATATATATATATATATATATATATATATATATATATATATATATATATATATATATATATATATATATATATATATATATATATATATATATATATATATATATATATTTAAAGAAAAATGTTCTGTTATTCGTATTTACCACACCAAGGTCTTAGTGTACAATTATATGACACCAACACACCTACATATTAAACAAACGCTCTCTGAAGCACGAAATATTGCCATCGATAATGCTAGTCTTGTTCCTTATATAATCCCTACTTTCTCCTATATTGTTTATACTTTTTATGAAAACGAGTCATTTAAATGTTTGTTGAGATACATAAAAAACATACTTACTTAGACACTTTTATGTGGCAACATATTAAGAATTCTAGCTTCTGATATATTAATATGAATTGGAATAACATAAGTGCAAGTTTCGTACAAGTGGATTATATTGAATCAGCCTAATGACATTTAGTTGCTTCCATCCAATGCAAAATACAATCAAATAATTTGAATGAAGCTTGAATTGCTTCTGTCTTAAAGATTGTATTTATATTATTTTATATTTTATTTTCTATTTTGATTGCTGTTTAAACTATGATGCCAATTGAAGTTGAAGATGATTAAAATTATCAATTAGTATGCTAATATATTAAATTTTAATTGGAATTACATTACGATAGTTGTAACCAATTAATTTAGTAAACCCTGGATAACAAGCTCAAAGTCTAGCATGCATTTTGATTAATTCAGTTTTCGGCTCAGGCTAGCTAAATTTAGAATCTGATTGAAATACCGCATGATTCATAACGAAGTCATGTATATTTATTGTAGAAAAGTTAAATATGCTTTTTGTTGTAAAGGTTTTCAAATGACACGTAGTAATCTTCTTGCCAGTATTATTCAAACAAGAGCAGACAAGACTTATTGTCAGTATGACACATATGTATAACATGTAATTTTGACATAAATTTGCATCAATTTATTTTCCGAGTGGACTTAGTCTTGTATCTGGTTTCCACTTTTGCAACGACGGATAGTATATATATATAGGTAGAGCTGTCAATTGCTTTGATATGGAGTAATGTGTATAATGTAGTCAGGAATACATGTATACAATGGAAGGCTATCCAGTCATATATCTATACCTGTTCAACTGTCGTATAACTGATTTGGCAACTATCCAAGCTTGAAATCAATAACCTTGCCAGGAATACGCTATGATATATGCGGGTACATATGTATGCATGTTAAACATGCATGGATGGCTATATCCATCAACCCTATTCGTACATACCTTTTGGGGTTTCTTTAAGTTGCTCAGTCCATAGCACTTCAAACGGCACAACAATGGGTGACTTTGAAACTGAGACCCGCAATGAAATGCATCTCTAGTAGCATAAAACAGAATCGAATATAGAATATAATAGAATAGACTAAAATAATCTAGTAGAATGGATTTGGTTGTTTTGGATTGGATTTAAATGGAGTTGGGTAGGGTTAGTAGCGTACAGTAGAACAGAACAGAATATATATATATATATATATATATATATATATATATATATATATATATATATATATATATATATATATATATATATATATGGATGGACAGACATACAGACAGACAGACAGGATAGATAGATAGATAGAAAAATAGATAGATAGATAGATAGATAGATAGATAGATAGATAGATAGATAGATAGATAGATAGATAGATAGATAGATAGATAGATAGATAGATAGATAGATAGATAGATAGATAGGTGGTGCTACGTGAAAAGGGCTCGTACTCGGTAACAAAGAAAAAAGCGAAAGCCAATAAGCTTTGTATATTTTAACAATAACAATTTATTTCCCTGGACAACAATGTACAAATTGGTTAATAGGACTTACACTCTGTTAACATAATCTAAGATGTGATCCTAAGAATGAAAACACAAGTCATATCACTATATTGTCCTATAAGAATCCAGGTTCGAGTCCCGACGGTGTATAAATGTGGAAGGAGATGACGTCAGATTTTGTCCAATATATAAATAACAATAATTCCTGACTTGAATCACAGTCTGTGTTTTAGAATAATTCCAGAATAAACTTCCATGCATATATTTCATAATTTAATTATAGAAAGGTCAACTTGTTGAGTTTCATGGGGAATAAATTACTAAGTTCAAAAATCAGACGAAGAACAAACAATCTTAGCAACAAATTACAAAAATACATACACCTTGTTCATTCAGGGTGTGGTAATGACACTGTTCGGAAATATATTAGGATTGCGTTTTTAGAACCCTAATGCCTCATTTGAAGTCTCGCAAGATTGGTCATGTGGTATCTTACTACAATTTTTTATCACTTCCGCCAGTATGAACCCACTTAAAAACTAATCATAGAAATGTTCACAAGCAGTGATCACGCAAAGAAAATATGCCCGTGATACTGATCAATCATTTTACTACCTGTTGTCACTATTACCAGAGTAAGACGGACTCATTGATAAGTCTCACGTATTACGTCTTCGTCTTGAATAAACAAACTTTATGATAAAAATATATTTCACTACTAAAAATAGAATCCCGAATATTAGAAAAATATTAATTGCAATTAAATACAACTAAACGAGAATTAAATATAAAGAATTACACACAGACATTACAAAAACATTACACATAAGCAATTTAATCATTTACACGTAATAGTGGGTAGGTAGGTATAAATGGACCTAACATATATAATCAGATGTTATGTTCAAAGAATAAATTGAATCACTCGTCACTGATCAAAACATGTTTTACAGCTATTAAAATGGTCACTAATGAGATCTTATTTTAAAATGCTGTTGCGCTTAAGCATAATTTTATTTTGGATTACATAGATAATACTCCGTCATTTTGAAGTATTATTTTCTTAAATCAAACTATACTTAGTTTGTACAAATGGTAAAACGAAAACTACACAAAACTCTTAAGGTGAAACTAATGCATATTTATAGAATGGAGTATAATGATATCTATTCGTTGTTTCGTTGTAAGTAGCATCGAATTAACATTTCCAGTAGTACTATTTTGCAAACGAAGTGTACACAATCAAGCAGAGAAAGCTGCTATCAATAATAAATACCTTTTGGTAAATTGTCAGGAAAATGCATATTAACAATATTAAGTAAATTGACGACTGGACCTATTTTCTTGAGGATTCACATGATGACTATTTCTACATGATAGAGGAATAGAAATAAATAAAAATTTTAAAATCTTTAATCACTTTTCTCCCATACTATGGCTGGCTGATGTGATTTAACTTCACGCATTACCTTGTCCGTACAGAATAATCTCTGTATCTGTATCTCTACCACACACAATTCACAAAATCTTGATGTCAATATATATATATATATATATATATATATATATATATATATATATATATATATATATATATATATATATATATATATATATATATATATATATATATATATATATATATATAATTAAATTGGAAATAAATATACACCAGACAGAAATAAATGTGTAATGCCTGGATTCTAGAATACTAAATAGAGATTTATTTTTAAATACCAAAAAGTAGCAAAATAATACACATAATATAATTTTAATTCGTTCGCTACGGAGATTCAAACGACGGACGTCGGATAAACGACACTCATCGCTTTGCCAGCAAACAACGATCCATATACCATGTCGACCAGGCTCACACCACAAAATTGTGAGTTAGTGGTTGAGGCATACATATATACCTACACGTCGACACAGAAATTAATGCTCATTTATACAGTCATTCCTGGAATTCCACGGGAGAGAGCTTGCAAATACGAACGTAATTTGTGTAAATACGAATAAATACCATTATCATCTAGTTAACCATTATTGTTCGTGTTTTAACATCATTTGTCTGGCGCAGGATAGGTTCTACATTGCGGCCATCATAACTGGTGGAGAATGAACCAAAGAAAACTCTAATATACCCAGTGAACCACTGGAAACTACTGGCAACTTTCCAAAATACAGAAACCGACCTAGCCCAAGACTTTACGGGTAACTCACTTTTGCCAAAGATGAGATTGCCATGCTCGCTATAGGCGAGCATTTTGGATTACACCGATAGCTCTAGCCCCTCACACATTTTTGAGAATTTGAAGTCGTTTTCTAAGATGATTCGAACACGCAAATATACGGAAATCTTTGCTTTGGCTGTAAGCACCGAGCTACCTCGATACCATCTTGACCACGTATTCTTCACCACACGATCACACGCCCCCATCAAGTGTGTGTGTGCAACTAAATATACGATAGAGTAGGGTGCTATATATTTTAAGCAAATGTGATAGCAATAAAGAGAGCTTTATAGGAACAAATACCAATTCATACACATACAATAACGCGCATGCACACAAACACACATACACACACAAACACATACACACATACACAAAAACGGTACGCACTCACACATACAAATGCACAAATATATAAACATGCCCACACACAGAAACAAAATTGCGCACACACAAACGCGCATGCAAACACATATACAGAAAACACAATGGTGCGCGCGTACACAAACACAAATACATACACAAACAAAACTATATGATTGAAAACTTGATTATTCCCGCTTTTCTAAATTTTGCTTAAGACCGATAAAGGCTGGGATTCATCAAATTCCAAATGCACCTGTTGCTGGCACCTCTCAGGCACCACACATGCAACAGCTGCTCCAGACAATAAAATATTGACATCTGATCTTGCGAGGAGGGAAGGGTTGAGTTGCTTTACTATCCCATTCCTCTCTTTGAGGGATAATGAAGACTTGCTTCCTCTGTCTTATTATACAGTTTATAGTATCCGCAACAAGTCTATATAAGCTTGTTTGTATTTATAGTTTTACCTCATGTGGAGACAGCCATATAGAGGTTTGCATACACCACGTTTTTCTTTGTTTATTTATTTGTCTTATATATGTTTTGTATTTGCTTTTGAAAAAGACTCATTAAGAGTCGAAAGCGCTCAGGCTAGTTAGTTACTAGTTTCACACTGTTCGTCGTCTGTTTATTGCATATATATATATATATATATATATATATATATATATATATATATATATATATATATATATATATATATATATATATATATGTGTGTGTAATATATGTATATGTATATATATATATATATAAATATCACAGTACGTGTACCACGTAACCGAGGAATTTATTGGTTTGCAACATTGTATCATTGATAAACAATAACTGTAGATAAATCCAAAAATAAAGTGCACACTAATGGTTTACGAGGAACATTGGTCTTTTTTTTTTTGGTGTCAATTCTGTTTCAATGTTTTTATCCAGCTAAAATTCCTTTTCTGTCTCATTACATATTTCAACGCATTTTGTCCGATATGCTTGAGAGGGAGAACAGAAAGCAGAAAGGATTGTGGTGAAATGTGTTCCATATTCAATTAATTTAGAAAATAGGGATCATTAATACTTTTGATCATTATGTTTCATACGTCACTATTTGTTTATTTGTGGAAATTTATCATTATATATATTATACTGCAGACGCTCTCAAGAACGTTAATATATGCATATTACTGCGCCATGGGCTGATCACAATATAATATACCGATAGTATTGGTATGTCAAATTTCTCCGTAAATACAATTTAAATGCACGTCAGTTTCTAATGTACGCGTTATATATATATATATATATATATATATATATATATATATATATATATATATATATATATATATATATATATATATATATATATATATATATATATATATACATATATATATATATATATATATATATATATATATATATATATATATATATATATATATATAGATATATATATATATATATATATATATATATATATATGTGTGTGTGTGTGTGTGTGTGTGTGTGTAAACCAACAGAATTTCAATTATGAATACATCCTCAGGAAGCACAAAAATTGTGCATTGATGTGCTAAAGGGGCAGTGCAATCTGATTACAGGGAATTATTTTATTTATGACACTGTGACATGTTACTTCCTTTTGTAAATATGAATGTGGAGAATGATCCTTAAAAAATAAATTAACATTTCACAAGACACATTTCTAAGTAAAGGTTGCATATGGCTACCGCAAAAAATTAGGCAATCACCATTACGTCACATATTAATCCATCCTGTTACACACAGTAAAGCAAGTTTAGAAAAAAATCTGCCCTAATGATAGTCATTGAAAAATTTATTCGCTGACGTGGATTTATCTGCTTAAAACAAAAGATGTGCGAGGGAAACCTTGACACATTTTCATAGAGCAAGTAAAGTCAATGATCTCAGAATTCGATCTATCTCCACTTGAAATTATAGGTCGGAAAGATATGTGTTAAAACGAAACTGTAAGAGGACCTACAGGATATTAAACAATTAAAGAAGACGGATATACAAAAATACGATTTGTTGTTTGATACTGGCCAATGCCCATCTGAAGAGACAATTGTAATTTAAAAAGGTTAACATATAACAAGCACGTTAGCCGTGCAGATCATGAGCTAATTCTATTGGCAGATACATGTATATCAGTATGTAGTAGTAGTAGAGGGAAATGAGAATTTCAGCCCAAAACGCCATTTTCCCCTACTACTAACCCCCACCCCCACCCTTTTTTTCCCAAAATTATTAGTAAGGTTTCTAACTCACCCACCAACCACCCACCCTTACAGTATTAATGAATCCAGGTAGAGAGTTATGTACATGATCGGTATTCAGATAAACATCCTTATACTATCCAGGTAGGTTAACAAAAGGTATTTTACAAAACAACAATTGCGACAGTTAATATTAGTTAATATGGGCAAGGCGGAAATTAAACTGTGCATTAGAACGTGGCAATTTCAGTTGACAAGGTGGAAATTAAACTGCGCATTAAAGAAGGTAAGTTATATTATATCTTAAGTTTAGATAAAATTATCTGTTACTCATATTTTTTTGATAATTTTTTTCATACTTGCTAACCCTCATTGGTAGAATATCTTTTAACATACTGTCAATAATACGAAATTCACGTAATAAACCATCTATATTATATTTGACTCCTCGTAGGTAAGACCGGATCTGATCAGGTAGTTTCTTGTAAGTTATAACCGATGTTAAGCAGCTATGCTTTTCTATTAAAAGTCTTGGTTCTACTTTTTTACACGCCGCTGTAAGTGAAACACCAATAGCGGATATGATTAACAAAAAGTATTTAATGATACCCCACTTGAAATTATACCAGAACTGGTCATTAACAAGGGTAGAAATGATATTATTCGAAGGATCTTGTTGTAGTATTTGTAACATTTTTTTACACACCAAAGTTTTTTATGATAATATTTATAGTATTGTATTAATGCGTCTACATCTTGTTTTGGAATATCTTTTAACATACGATTGAAATCAACTATACTTCTTTTCATTATAATATTTCTTTGCATAATCCCCGGCGGTCTTTGTATTAATAATTCAGCTACAAATTCCAAACACCAATGATAACCGATTTCGGTTGTAATTGGAAATATAGTAGTAAGTTCAAGTGTAAATGTTTCTTCAATACCTTTTAATATTAATATAGATACAGTTCTAGAAGACGTATCCAAAATATGTAATGAAGATGTGGTTGAAATATTAAAAACTCCAATGCTAATCACTGTGAATCTATATACAACAGTAACGTCTGCAGTGTATTTGAGCGAATTATTGTTTTGATTTGCCCATGTACCAAACCCGGTAGCAACAGTATACACAATATTTTTTATCTGTTTGTGAGGAATTTTAATCAGGTCTGTTTTCTAAACAATACTAGGAATTCCACTAATAATATCATTGAGTTTTGAGTTTATGTTTCTGCGAAAAGTTGTAAACGTAGTCACGTGATCGGTAAATTTAAGTTTTAACTCTGTTATTTCATTACTGATTACAACGTCCTTATCATCGATGGATTTCTTTGTTACAGCGTCTCCATCTGTAGTTGGATATCCAAGATCTGTAATTTTGTTCTGGTTCATAACAATATTCCCACTAAATAAATCACCAGCTTTTTTTAACAAAATCATCCACTGACCTACCAGAATCTCGTATCTTACCTCGATTGTTAAAAGTCACAATATTACCAGTAACCGCATTAAGAATTCGTACAAGTACATCTGGCAGTTTTACATCACTAGTTTTTAATCGTCCTTCTTTGTCCTGGAGAAATGACGACTTCATCTGGATCTACACTGGTAAGATTTAGTAAATTATTGATTTCATTTTTGAGCTGATCAAGAGTTGCATATTTGGAAAAGTCACCTTGGTAACCTTTCGTGGATAAATCTCATGATAGTGTTCCAAATTTTGTATAGTAGCTCATTATTTACTGTCCTAGATAAAATTATCAACACTAGTTTAATATTATATACAATGGCAAAATCGTCGATATTAAACTTTGATACAGAGAGATTGGTGAAGCAAAAACATAACAATGAACTTCTTGTCATTATCTTATTGGTGGGCGAACTGGATCGCGAAAAACAAATTTGCTTATGAACTTGCTTCTTGGTGAGAATTTTAACTATGACAGAGTTTATATTTACACAATCAATCCACAGCAGGATAAGTATGAGTTATTAAGACAGTATAATGACAAGCTTCGTGATGAACTTAAGGCTGGTGAAGATTTTTTTTATAATTAGGCAGCCAGAAGATCTTATTCCAGTTAATCAACTTGATGTAGATAAACACAAGATAGTAGTTTTTGACGATATTCAGCTAAATAACATGGAGATGAATAAAATAAGATCATATTTCTCACTGTAACGTAATAAACTGTGTAATTCTGTTTATCTCGCTCAAGGATTTTATAATCTTGACAGATTTATTACGCGAAATACGGGTTGTTTTATATTATTTCCAGGACTGGACAATGTTGACGTTAGAAATATTGCAAGCGAGCAATGCGGTGACGTGACAAAAGATAAGTTTATTGAACTTTACCGTAATGCTACAAAAGATAAATTCAACTTTTTCTTATTTGATAAACTTACGTATGATCCAACTAAAATGTTTCGCTGTTGTATTGATATTTACTTACAGTAAGTGGTTTCAAGTTTATAAAATTTATAATAATAATAATGGACAAACGAGCAAGATACATACAACATATAGAAGATCTAAAAAAACTTGCTCAATCTCAGGCATTACTTAAGCAAATAGTACAACAAGCACGACGTGGGCAAGTAACCGCTACAGAAGCAACAGCTACAATTTTCAAGCCGGTTACTGAAGCATTATTAGGTAAACAACCTGAAACTAAACCACTGTCAGAAGAAGAACTTAAACAACTGCAGGAAAAAAGGCTTGGTTGGAATTGTTAAAGAACAACAGGAATCAGCTGCTGCAAAACTTGTTACTAGATCTGAAGAAGAAAAAAGAAAACTAATTAAGGCACTTACAGCGAATATAGCTGATCCTGCGGCTAGACATGCTGAAACTGATCGATTGATAAACAATCCGCTGAAACTTGAGCGAAGATTAGCAGAGTTAACAACGCAAGGAATAACAAATATTATAAAAATTTATCAGGAGACATAAAAGATATTAAAGAGGAGCAAAAAAGAGTTGGTGATGTTACTGTAAAGTATATAGAGGTTGGAGAACAAAGACTTCATTTTATAAAAAGAGCAAGTGATGTGATAAAAGATAATGAATATGATGATCTTTTAAAGAAAGAAATTATAATAGATATTAATAATATAAGCAGGTGGACTGATGCAGAATATCAAACATTAATCGATAGATTAGATGTAATATTTAAAGACGAAGATGCTGCTAAAGATGAAATAAAAACGGTTACAGAGATTGAGGATATGCATCTACTTTATGGTAGGATGAGAAATGGTGTCATTGCTCTCAGGTTTAAAAAACAGCAGAAAATAGTAAAGCAAAACCTTTTGGTAAAGGGTGGAGCTTTAGAAGAAAATTTGATACACTCTATAAAACTCGTGTAGAAAAAAGTAGAGAAGTAAGAACAGGAACTGGTGTAAAAATATTTACTTCAACTACTGAAATGATAGGTAGATTAATCTTATTAATATCATCAAACGAAGTTGGGAATGTTAGTGTTGAACTTGATAATGAAATCATTGACATACTTGATCATCTAAGATCGAGTGAATTATTAACATCTGACGAATATGAAACTTTACACAGCGACTTAATCGCGACGACTTAATCGCGGCGACTTAATCGCGGTGACTTAATTTTGTAAAATGATATAATATAAAAGGAATGCAAACAATATTATTACTAAACTCTAGTCAGTCTGTGATATATAGCGCAAATTTTTCAGTAAATTATATTCCTCCTATCCAAATAGATCCTGCAAAACAATATGAAATTGGATTAATTTCTTGTACTTGCTGGAATGTTATCCTTAACGTGAAAACTGATGTTAATGATGAAATGCAGTTTATTACGTTTACAAGTTCTTCAATATCTACAACTAAAAAAATAAAAATTCCACAAGGAGCTTATAATATTACTGATTTAAACAGGACAATCAAAGAGCTCATAACAAAAGCGGGCGGTGTGGCTGATGATTTTGAATTAGCTGCTAATTATAACACATTACGAGCTAGGATAACTTTGAAAAATATGTTAATCGATCTTGAAACAAGAGAAAGAAGTATTGCACAACTGTTACGATTTACTAAAAAAAGTTACAATGCATTTGATCAGCCTATTACATATGACAGTGAACTGCCAGTAAATATAACAGAAGTAAATACGATATTAGTAAATAGCTCTATTGCTTCTGGCTCTTATACATCAAAAGGTACCAAAGGTCAAAAGATTTACAGTTTCTCACCAGAAGTTTCGCAAGGTTCTCTCATGCAAATAGCTCCATGACATATTATCTATTATCCTTTAAACTTTGAAGATCAAATATCAAGTATAATAATGCAGATGACAGATCAATCTGGAGAACAGTTACATGTTAATAATGAAGTTGTAACTTATTTACATCTACGCGAGCAAAAGTAAAAATTATGCAACATCAAACATAATGAAACAAAGAAAAAATGTTTATCGAAGAAAAATAATAGAAGGATTTTTTGGAAATACTTTTACTAAAGTTATTGAAAATAATTCCGGGTATAGCGCGTAAAGTTGCACCAAATGCTTTCGACGCGGGTAGAGCGTTTGCAACTGGAGCTTCATCTGCCGCTGGGACTGCGGTGGGACAAACAATAGCTGATAAAATAAAAGGTGATCCACCAACTGTATCTGAAATAAAACAAGCTATCTTAGAAATCTCTCCAACAAAAGAAACTCAGCGAGCTATGATAACAACAACAAAAAAATTATTATCACCAACGGGCGAGCATATCATACAAAAATTGATATCTAAAATAATAGTGCCGCAATAAAATTTTATATAATCTAATAAAATAAAATGTCTGTTAAAAATTATCTCGAGTTAACAGAAACTTATGACATCGACAACGATGTGACAGAATTCGAGTATGTTGAGTATCTTGATGAGAATTCTAACGAATCAAATAATGCTGGCATCAGAACCTTTAACACCAGAGACGAAGATGTATTTCTATTGCCACATAAGGCTATGTTAGAAGTTCTTGGTCAGATTATGACAGTAGCCAATCCACCTGCTGTAATTGCAGTTGGAGCAGAAATAGCTCTTACAAATAAAGGCTGGAGTTTACTTAAAAGTGCTAAATATCAACTGGCCAATCAAACTATAGAA
Organism: Potamilus streckersoni; assembly: GCA_016746295.1. NCBI lineage: Eukaryota > Metazoa > Mollusca > Bivalvia > Unionida > Unionidae > Potamilus > Potamilus streckersoni. Next base: position 3,051 of record JAEAOA010000234.1, on the reverse strand, counting down.
GATATTTCAAGTCATCTACAAGTTGCAAGTACAGTTTTAAATATTATTTCGTTTTCCGACGATTACTCGAGATCAAATGCAACTAACATGATGTGGTTTAAAGATACTGGACGGGGTATAGCTGAATCAACTGAATTTTTAAAGAGAGGCGCAATAGTACATGGAGCTGATGCTGATGCAAATGCTGTAATTGTGAGAAATTTTCTCATTGCTAATGCTGCTGCTCTAGATATTGTCGCACCTGCTGCAGATGCTAATGCAAACGCCTCAAGAGTTTCTCATATAGCATCTTTTAATAATCTAAATATAACGCCACCAGTTGCAGATGCAAACGGTACTGCGATGTTAAATTTACTTCTTAACACACTTGACGTGAGAAATCCACGCTATAATGAAGGTTTTGATAGGCGAAGAAAACTTACAGCAGGATCACGTCAAATTACAATGATGCTTCCGCTAAGCATGATTTTCAGCTTTTGTCGCGATCATGATAAAGTATTTCGCGGAGTAAAACATACTCTTATTTTAGATCGAGCAGAAAAAAAAAACGATTGCTTGTTTAGATCTGAAGGGGCTGATGTACAATTTATCATAAACAAACTTGCTCTGTGGATGCCACGTATAACACCATCAATCACTAAAATGTCAGAACTAAATAACACGCTTGATAAGCATACAAACACAATTTATTTTAAGCAGCATAAGATATATCAGATAACGCTTCCAAATACTACTGATTACACGTGGAGGGTTACAGCAACATCAAGCGAACAACTACCGAGACATATATTTGTCGTATTTCAACAGCATGCTCGACGAGGAAACCAAGAACATAATAATGCAATATTTGACCACGCTGATGTCAGACGAATATACGCTAGATTAAATTCAAAGCAATATCCAGATCGAGCTATCGAGTGCAATTTTGCTGACGACGTTAATAAAAATATTTCTCGGCTGTATATGTACCTGCTTGACGCAATGCAAAAATATCAGGATGTTGAAGATGGAACTCAAATATCAGCAGAGGATATTCGTACGCTTTATCCTATATTTTATTTTGATGCTAGTAAACATAACGAGCGAATTGTAGACAGCACAGCGGAAGCAGCAGGGAGGGTGAATCCTACAAATTTTTGCGACCAAATCGATTAAAGCCTCAGAATGCCAAATGGAACCTTCCTACGAAATCTCATATTTTAACCAAAAAATATTAAAGACCCCATTTTACAAATGGAGCCTTAGCGATTTTGTCGCAAATACATTGTCATAACCACCCTCGAAATTGCTGCCATCTACGTCGCAAATATGTTGTCATTTCACCCTCCCTGCTGCTGATTAATACAAATTATTTAACCGAATATTTGATCAAGTCCAATACGATATCGTGACCGAGGGTCGTGTAAATTTATTGTTATAAATCCATATGGGACAGACTGAGCATGACCAAAGTAATTTTTAAATCCATTGAAGTCCATATCGGAACACCATGTCTGCCAAATATTTCGTAGCGTATGTGTATCAACGCCGTTGAATACAGCAAGAATATTACAGTTATCGCGAATCACTTTTGGAATTTGAGTATATCGTTGAGTGACATATATCACGTCAGTGTTTTTATGCCTACCTCGGGAAAATACTCTAGCAGGGTTCTATTGATTATCTAACATTACATCATCGTACACTACAAGATTGTTTATGTCTCCATCGAGGTCATCTACGCATGGTGCATCATCAATATCTGTTATAAAATCAATTACACTTTCACCTTTAATTTCTGATGCATTTTCATTATAATCTTTTAGCACTTCGTAGCACCGTTGATCATCTACGGATGGGGCAACTAAATATAATTTATCCCACTTCATATATCGCATTATCAAATTAAGCAGCAATTGTGTTTTGCCTGATCCAGATGGTCCGATTATAATGGCACGGACAGAATTCGGAAGCATTGCGTGGTGTTTTACCGGTTCTCTTCTTTTAGTCGCTGAAAAATCAATTATATTCATAACGCTATATATAAATTATGGATCTATATTGTGTTAAGTGTAAACAGCGTACTGATACAACCGATCAGACAACCATTACAACTAAAAACAATAGACTAGCGCTTACTGGTAAGTGTGTAACATGTGGTACAAAAAAATTTCGATTTCTAAAAAAAAGCAACTCGGGGGTGATATTGCCGCAAAACTTGGAAATCTCCCCGAAACCCCATGGGCAAAATACCCTGGAGAAAAACACCTTCCAGGATATAGCTACTGTGGTCCCGGAACGAGATTAGATATCAGACTTGATGATTAAAATCAGCCCCGGCCTGGTGAGTATCCGATAAATGCTATTGATAAGGCATGTCATGCTCATGATGTTGCATATAAAAGCAATAATTTGCAACAAAGACATATCGCGGATGTAAAATTAATTCATGCGGTAAATGCTATTCCCGATAAATCCTTCAAAGAAAAATTGGCTTCATGGTTGGTCAAATCAGCTATGAAAGGCAAATTGGTATTAGGTGCTGGTAATTAAAAACACTAGTGTTTTTATAGTATGGAATCTATTTATTATTCTCCGAAAGGATAACGGAAGGGTAAAGCAGCAATCAGTAAACTCGCTAACGTTGCAAAAGTGAAAAAGTCCACTGCGAAAGATTGGTTATCCAAACAAGCTATATGGCAAATTTATCTACCACCGCCTAAACAAATTAATTATTCTCATTTTGATGTTACCGTACCCAATGAAGTTCATCAGGCTGATTTATTGTTTTTACCACATGACCATGGTTACAAATACGCGCTAACTGTAGTTGATATTGCGAGTCGATTTAAACAAGCAGAACCATTGAAAATAAAGTCAGCTTCTGAAGTCGCTTCTGCATTTGAAAGGATTTATCGACGAGGTCCTCTAAGATGGCCAAATCTATTACAAGTTGATCCTGGCAAAGAGTTTCAAGGTGCTGTTCTATCAACAATGAAAACTCATAATGTTACAATACGACGGGGACATACTGCGTTACATCGTGATCAGGCAATTGTAGAACGATTTAAA
>JAEAOA010002337.1:2220000-2249350 GCA_016746295.1 Potamilus streckersoni | reverse complement strand
AATGCGAACTTGATAAACATCTCGGATTAAGACCATGGTACAATATCATGATATACCTACAAAGTTACATGCAACAACTTCAGATACTGAAACTATTAATAAAGAACTCAATCGCAAAATGATAGCTGATCTATATTACAACAAAATCAGAACGTTCATTAATTAAAACAGATTTAAAATAATTAGCTGATAAAATGAATCAGGAAATTTGGAGAAAGATCGAAAAATATACTAAATTTGGTTCAAGTTAGAAGTTTAAATCTATTACTGAAATATTATTTCACGCATTAAATATATAATTACTCAGAATTGAGCCGCAAGCGCCCTCATTTGTAGATCTGCCAACAAAATGGAAAAACATGAAATGTTTCATCAACTTCATGAGCTGCCATGATATTTAATGTATTCGGAGATGATAATAAAGATAATATTTATCCGCGTTATATTCCAAAGAGAGCATCATACAAATGTTGATCTGATGTTTTACAACAAATCTTCACGTGACCATTAAGAACTTTAACGGGATGGTTCGTAAGCAGGAAAACACAAGAATAGAAGCGTTTTTTGTTATTGTTGCTAACAAGGCTGTAAGTTAGAGAAAACTATGCAAAATCATCTTGAGTACTGCACAAAAGTGCAAAGATTAACCATGCCGAAAAAAGGGTGAAAATGTATTACAATTTACAAACTACAAACATGAGATGAAAGCTCCGAGTGTATGTTACAAATTGTTCTTCATATGGAAAATGATCCTTTTAAATCTTCCATTAGAATGACACGCAATCATAATCCTTGCTGCGTAGCTTATATAACTGTGTGTGCAGTTAATCCGGACTTTTTAAGACCTATTGCAATTTGTCGCAAATCTGATATTAATTCAGAAGATTGAGAAAGTGGGTGATAAAACAAATAATTGATGAAGCAAATCATATTTTAATTTGTTTGAGCAGAAATTTTAGAATGGAACAATTAACATCAGAACAAGAAGTAGAATTTAATACGACAAACATTCTATCATATTTGTGAACAGTCGTTATGTCAAGAACGAGTTAAAGATCATTGTCATATCAATGTCTTGCGAAAAACGATGAGCTGTACTAAATGATGTTAATTACTACGTTGAAGTTGACATCGATTTTCTGGTTTAATAATTTAAGCTGCATAATAGGTTTCCGTTTTACGCTGAATCAATGATGATTTATTGTGTTGATTTATTATACATTGTTGACGAACCAAGAACGAGAAGCAGCAGAAAAAAGAAACAGGTCTGTTCTTCTAAAACTTGTTCCGAATCTGTCAACAAACGGAGATATGTAATTCATTAACAAATCAGAAACAATCTGTTGATCAGGGTCATGTTTTATGAAAGTTCATCGCGCGCTAATGTTCAATCAATTGCGGGGGATGAAAGATTATGTTGATTCTCATGCAAATCAGAGCGATTGCTAAAACAGATTTGTCAAATCTTCAAACTGATCAATAACAGTCTTCGGAAAGATTAGATAAATATAAAAAGGGGAGTTAATGTTGAAGTCGTCAATGATGTAAATCGACGAAATAAACTTATTGAACTTAATGATTTCGTTAGCATGAAAATCTTCAACGAAAACCTTGTAGTTCAACGAAGAAAGACGAATCTGAAATTAAAAAAGCCAATGTATGTTTGAGCTGCTGTACCAGATTTATCGAAGGGGATGATGTATGATTTTCAATTAGAACCTTGTAGCTTGGCAATGGCCTTTCAGTAACTTGCTTTTTACAGACACCGATATGTTAATGTTCGAAATTGAAACAGATCTTTATCAAAATATTTTGATAAAGATTATTTAATTTGTCGGATTACCCGAAGAAAGATGGATTTCAAAAAAACGACAATAAAAAATCATTGGAAAGTTTAAGGACGAAAGAACCTTTGTTGTAATAGAAGAATTGTTTGGACTTCGATCGATGATCTTCAGACTGGTATTAGCAAATGCAAAAGTCAAGAAATGAGCGAAAATAATAAAGAAAAATGTTGATCGTGTAATCGGATTCGACAATTATAAACAACGTTATTAGGTTCACAAAAAATATGTTATGATTATACCGGTAAAATGAAATTGTCAAAAACTAGAGACCAACATGTTTGTCAAAGATGATTTGTGTAACTTTGATGATAATCGTTACTTTGAAGATAGAATTGATACATTTGCAGTAGGTTATAATACAACTTTGGAGCCGGATACTAGTGGACAAAACTTTTTGGATTTGGTAGTTGTCGGACTAAATCCAACGGGCAATTGTATAACATATTTGTTGCCTTTTCTGGGGCAAATTATTTATCGCATCATTAATTACTGAGCTGGATCTTTATGCCACTCATTTTTTATCTTTAGCTCATAAAGGAGCCAAAAGATTTGTTCCATAATTGAAGAAAATTAAAATCACCTTACACGTATTGTGCAGGGGATAATGATATACTTGCATCAACAGATACTTGTTTTATAGAGCTAATCTCTACAGATCTCTTATTTGTTAGGTCAAGTCCAAATTTTTTTGATAAATATGTTAGGTTAATTCTTCTTATATTAACGTTTTCATACAAAACGTTTCTTAAAATATCAAATAACGTAGCAGTAGATGAAAGTGGAATTTCTTGCTCAAAGATCCTATTTTCGACAAATATAATTTTAACATTAGTTCTCCAAACGCTCTCTTCCGATCAGACTTTTAGTCACCACGACAATAATTTTGTGGAGGTCGGGGATAGTGGGTTGGGGGTGATCGATGATCCTGAAAGTTTGTATATTTGTTCTGCGGTTGAGAATTAAATGAACGATATATTGGTCGCGCACCTCCAGGGTTAAGGTGCACATTGTTCTTGGTTTTCAGTTGATTATGCCGCTTGACCGTAATTCATCAAAGATACGATAAAACCCGCAACCTCGTGTATTTATAGTAATACCCACACAAGTCCGAACCTACAAGAAACCGAGTATATTGATCATGAAACTGACATAGGTTTTGCAAAGATTGTTGATAGGATGGAAACATTCACCCAATGTAGGCTCAGGTTGGACTCGTATCAGATCTGTGGAAGTTCATCTGCATGCTTTCCCACTCCAGCCACTCCACTGGTTGCGTTATGTTCCAAAACCACAGTAAGTTTCTACACGAAATTATGATCTGAACTGCAATAGAATTGATGTCTTGAATGCCCGCTCTTTACTGGTTTGCGTTAATCCTAACATTGCCTGGATGAACTAAGGTTTGATAACATAACGTATCTTGTGCTGGTTTTGAAGGCACTGTTAAAAACAGTTTTATTAGAATTTCAACCCTGTATCGATGCTAACTTATATGCTTGGGAGAACGGCTTCTATAAGTTTGAACTATTCGTGATAGGCTGGCATTCTTCTTGTTTGCCACAGCAAATGACCGGTGTACCTCGCACCTTCAGCCTTCAGAGAAAGATCACAAGGACGAGGCGAGAAACATTTATTTGTTGTCCCCCAAGATGACCTGCGGAACGAATTTTCTGTTCTATGCGTTCCATGGTAAATTCCCTGCTCTGAGGCTCATTCCACACAACACGTGTATTTGTGAGCCTTTGTGGTATGGGCGAGTAGAAGATGCCAGGAGGAGTTTCTTTTACTTCTTATGAAATTATTTGAATTCAAATATAATATGAATTTGTCCGACATAGAACTTAGTTCTGTTTTAACTTCTCTTGCATTTGGCATAAGAGATTCAGACATTATTATGAAACGTAATCTAGCTTGTTTTAAGGACTTTTTCCTCGCCATGTATATTTATCTATTCCTGGATTGAATGCTTAAAATTGATTAACAAGACAAAAACGTTCTTTAATTATGCTCATTAGGGCTATTTATATTATGTGTTCTTAAACATGTAGAAGAAGGGTGCAAATTGTCAGAAAGAAAGTGAACGAAAACACAGGGTTCTATATTAATAACTTATTGGATGAGAATGTAAAGTTAAATGTGCATAGACCAGTTTAATCCTTTGCGACATCGATAGAATCAAAAGGAAGATAGAGATTGAAAAGTCTGTCGCGCAAATGTTACGAGGTTAGTATATGGGTACATAATAAAAACAAAGACAAACGTTGTGTTTGATGCTCGCCACTTTCGTGATTGTAATGAACATAAATGATATTAGTCAACCAAATATTTACCATGTATTTACAACATAATATAACTTATATGGACAAAGTCTATAGAGTATACGTGCTAAGAAATTGAACAATGAAACATAACGTATAACGTATAATATAGAAATGTTTTGAGGCTGCAATCGCCGTAAACATGAATGTTATATACTGAGCAGACAACCAAAACTATGCAGATACAGCGATATAACTGTTCGAAAAAAATATATCAAGTAAAGGTGCGTACAAAAGAACGAGACTGTAGAGCCGAATAACATTGTAAGAGATTACTGCGGATGCAACCGCCTAAAATCCGAACAAATGTAGGAAAGAAACAGACAAAAACCAAGCCTATTATTAGCAAGAAGATATAATAATTATATACAGGGGGTATGATGGGTGGAGGTTGGAAAAATTTCTACAGAAAAAGAAAACACGTCCACACCTGAGAAGGAAATTTGCCCAGCTCACGCCATAGTCCTTAGCAGAGGTTTCTTCAGCTAGCAGTCGGTGCGATATCATTGCGATTGGTTGAGGAGAACACGTGTTTCAAAGCTTTAAATATATTGGCCCTTAACAGCGCAGACAAACGTTGTGTTTGATGCTGGCCATTTTTGTTTATGTATTGAACATAAAAAATATTAGTCAACCGAAACATTACTTGTATTTACAACATAACTATTTGGACAAAATGTATAGAGTACACATGCTAAGAAATTGAACAATGAGACATAACGTATAATATAGAAAGGTTTTGAGGCTGTAACAGAAATACAGCCTTTCTGGCAACCACAAAAAGGCGAGAGGGCAAAGAACATGACCAGCATCAAAGAAAATAAAATCTCAAATGTTGATCAAAATAAAACCGATGATTTCTGTAGTGCTTGGGCACCCTTTTACTCCCCTGTAGTTAGGATATATCTTGCATGTATAGAGAATTGGGAAGAAACTTTAAAACGTATGCGATCATTCCTGGAATGTGTTGTTGGTCTACCGGAGCTGTTAAGAGTACACTCATACGCTCCTGGCGGTCGAATAGGCTGGTAGACACACATTAGTCAGGTTCGAATGAATGATATTCCAGCAAAGTACGGTCGATGCCCAGAGTGTTTGTCTGTGAAACCCACGAGACCTGAAAGAGAAAGTAGCACACACGGCGGAATGGCGATCATAGAAAAAGTGATTGCAGTGTTACAAAGTTGAGACTCTTTGGCCTAACGCTATGTATTTCTTATATGCATCTAATATTCATCAGCCTAATTGCCTTAATTATTTGTCACTAAAAACTTTGGCCTCCTCAGGGGCGGTCCAAGTTCTGAAACTATGGGACTTAAAATGGTTCGAGTTAAATCCACAAAAGCAAAGCACTTTCTAAGTTCAGTACTAAATTCTACACTTGAAACTGGTTGGCCCCATGTTGGTTCATAAAAAGCGGTCTTAGGTCTGAGGGTTAGGTATGCTTGAAAAATGAGCTGTCGGACATGTCGCAGGAAGTTGTTAAGCAGCAATATGTAATATATATGGTTGTCCACGAGCCGTGTTTGACATGTCGAAAGGTGATAGTATAATGCCTGTGGAAAAGTGGGAATTGAGGAAATTGTATCCAATTATCATCCTGATATTCATTTGTTTGCACTGTAATCTCCGCTATTCTGAGAGAGGCATGGAAAGCCAATGTAAACATGGCCGAATACATGGTACGAATGAAATGGTCTGAGATGGCATGCATCAAAGAAACTGCAAGTCTATCCAGTTTAACTATGCCATTTGTCAAACGAACATCACGAGATTAACTTTTGTGAATGGTTTGAATGAGCCTTTGAATAAGGAATGGGTAAGAAGGGTATGTAAAGCCGTTAAGTTTGTCAACGTATCCAACTGCAGAAACAAAAGTGGATATCGGACATGCCGCATATTTCTTGTTGATTAAGTGCGCTATGAAAAGTGCCAATTTGGTTATTGAAACTTGGCGAGACAACTCAATCAGATTAAGATGTACGGTGTGAGCTCTTAATATAGCGTCCACGCCGGTTTAAATGAGGTTTGTGTAGCTGGGCGTAGGATGTTTTTAAGCCAATGGTCAAGCGTATTCTCTAGCTCGGTAAGGTTAGATGAAGCCGAATGCTATGATGGTGTGCGGCCGCATATGGATACATGGCGTGGAAACTCGAAACCTGTTGGCAAGAAAACTACTGCGCAAGCAAAGTTAATAGTACCTATGAAGGATTGCAGCACTTTGAGAGTAATTTTATTTCGAGCCATATATAAATGTACGAGTTTATTTCATTTTTCTAGCTTGTCTGTGGGAAGGCGAACATCCATTCTTGCGGAATCCAATTTATATCCGAGTTACGTGATGGTTGTAAACGGGTCAAATGTTTATCCGCAGCCATAGGAATGCCGATATCAGCACATACAGTCAGGAAGCGATCAAACTTATGATGGAATTGGACACTATTTGCATCTAGTAAAAAATAATCGTCAGAAATATGTGTCAGTGTGCTTCATATAACTTTGTGTTCTCTTTCTATTGAAGAGAATTGCTAAAGATCTCAAATATTTAACAACTTCAACCCATTGGCAAGCATTTGTAAAAATAGTACCGGTTCCGCTGGAAAAGGTCCAAACCAACGATATTGCATGGGACAAATAGGAAGAATGAGGACATCATTTTATGTCTATTTTTGCTATAAACACCCCAACTTAGCTGTTTTATAATGTGATGTCATTATCCGTACATTCGTGGTACACAGCTGATTGTTGAGCTGGAATTCCATTGTTGACCGAATCTCCCGGTGGAAAGGAAAGGTTATGAATTAGTCTGAAAGACCCGGGAATTTTTATTTCGACAAGACCCAGGGCGCAACATGTGTAAATTACGAAATTGTTTTGTACGGAAAAGCACTGCAAAGCGAGCCGCTAACAATTCTTTCCGTATCTTTACTTCATTAATTTGAGCATTAGTTTGAGTTGATTTCAAATTATTACATACATGTGTTTGCAATGTCCCCTTAAATTCCACATAAGACTCTTTCGAAAACCTAAATCAGGTATTCTTTTGTGGCAGGATCGAAATCGAATAGCTAATATTACAAGCAGTCAATTCTGACCTGTCTAGGCAAAGGATCAACACAATATGCCTACAGAATTCTTGCTTGGGTTAGTGTTTCGGGGTTGTTATGATCGTTGAAAAGGTAAAAGCTGGTTCTTAGGTCACTGTGTTTGCTGACTGAATTGTGGAAAGACCTTAAAGGGCTGAGAATTTGGTATAGGATAGCGAATGAATGAGTGGCTCTCTAAACTATTGAATAACTAGCGATGAAAATTACATGAAAATTCCGATGAACAGTGACCGCTTTTTTGGTAACTGAAATAAACACCTTTGGATACATTATGTTTGTAAATTGTGGGAGATATGTAATTGTTATGACCCCATATAGCACAGTCTTCATGTAGGTTTTAGATGCGTTTTAATTCTATTTAGCTTTCTCCCTTTGCAATCATTAGTCAAAGTTCTCATTACCTCCGATCAGTGCGTCTCTCAGTTTAAGGACTGTTGTCATGCATTGTGGAAGAGAGGTCATTGCGCTGAGAATAGGCTTGGTGGACCCCTATCTTCTTAATATTATAACCCAAGAGGTCTCCGACAGGTTAACCACCCAAGTAAAACAGAATATCAATAACAAATTTGATCATCTGGTAGCAATGCTTAGTCCGACCACGGAAAATTGAACGGAACCAACTGGCAAACAGGCCAGTGATACAAAATCAACTGATAAGCATAAAATCCAGCTGTACGGAACCAACTGGTAAACACAAAGTCTAGTAGCACGGAACAAATTAGGTAATGCCCACTCCAGTGGTACGGAACCAACTGGTAAATACACAGGCCAATGATAGTTTGATACATTATCATAAAATTCATTAGTAAGCAACCAATTAAGAAAGAGAACGTTAACTTACAATCCAATGGTACGGAACTAACTGACTAAAACACAAGCTAATGGTACAGAATCAATTGACAGAAAGCAAATATTGGTTGTGCCGGGAATCTGGGCACTTTTCTATGTCAGTGCATAGTTACGAAAACCGAGGTGAAAATAACTGCCATGTTGTTCTAGTGGCTTGAGTGACGTGTGGGAGACAGTTACACATTTTAAGAGATGCCTAGGATTTGCAGTGTTGGTGGGTGTACAAACCATCATATGCAGAAGGCAAATTTGTCATTTTTCAAGTTTCCTGATGCGGCAAAGAATTCAGAAAGAAGGGCTCGTTGGGCACGTGTGTGTGTGTGTATGTGTGTGTGTGGCCGCCAGAATCACGATGGATTTCCAACCGCAAAATATGACTACACAGCATTTTGTCTCGGGTATATTAAACGTGATTGGCAAATGCGAGTTGAAAGAATGATGTGTGTTTATGGCTTACATTAATGTGTAATACCCTTAATTAACTTTGCGGTCATGCATTGTTCGTTATTTATTTTGTATCACGTCATTGCCAATTTTATCCTGAATGTAGGTCGGTAACTGTTCATGTCAGTGTAATTATTTTCTCAGGTAGTGTTTAATACGAATTTAATAAGAAAAGATAAAATTTATGAAATCTTTATGAAAATATTACAGTTTGAACATTATCTCATAATATATAGAAATTGTTAAGTAGCTATTGTAACTGGTTAATATTCATGAATAACCTTTTTTAATGTTTAGGGAAACCCAGTTCTGAGCTTTGTTATCCAGACTATATCCCTACTATTTATATGAGGATTGCAGACTCATCTGAAGTGATCCAAGAGTTTGAATCGATACAACTCGGCTTAGAAGAGGAGACTAGTTTGGTGAAGAACAGTAATGTTTAAAACAAACGCAAGATTGATTATGAAGAAAGAGAGGAGAATGGGGAAATTGTAAGTTTAAACATTTCAGGCGTGTAGGTTATGATGGCAAATGATGATGTAGATACCAATGAATTGGCAAATTATATACCTGTGAAGGACAAGCAGGAATTGCACGGATTTACCCATCCATTACAGGAGTCAGAAAGGACTATGCTCATGGATGAAATTGACAACCTGAGATCTGGAAGAAACATGGTTAGTAAAAAGAACTTTTAAACACTGAGGCAAAGCTGAAAGGGCCGCAGCGTTCAATTGAACTAGTTGTTGTTGTTGGGCTTAACGCCAATTTTCAGCACATGATAGGCTATTCATGGCGGCCAGTATTAATGGTGGAGGAAGAAGCCGGGAAATCACCGGAAAGAACCACCGACCCACGAGAAGCTACTGGTATGCTTTCTCACATATCCACATTCGCCGAATCCTAGACTCGAACACACGCAGACAGAGGTGAGATGGCAGTGATCCGTAACGGACAGCGCTTTAGACCACTCGGCCACTCGGGGCCCCACTAGTTGAACTAGTAAGAGAAAATGACTAGAAATGTAAATTTTACACAGGTTTATCATGGGAAATGTTTTAGAAGACTTTCATTTTTGGAATCCAAAATTACTTCAAAGAGACGAGGAAATGTACCTGCTATATAACAGTACTTCATTACGTTAGTCAAATTAAGACAAAATCTATGATATAAATATTTGGCTGATCAGTGCAACCTTGGAAAGAGCATTGATTCATTTTGGAAATTGGTCAATCTAATAGAATCTCAGCTTGGTTTTATGATGCACTGGCCAGACCGATATCCTATTTTTACAACCTTACCCGATGTGTTCAAGATGCACTTTCCCCCTTTTGACGACTGCTTTGAAATCTTCATTGAAAATCCTAAAATATACAAAGCTAAATCCGAGCGCAATAGTAGCTACAAAAAACATACAACAGTTAAGTTTCTTGTTGCATGTAATCCCTTGGGAGAAGTAGTGTTTCTATCCAAGGCCTGGGGAGGACGTGTTTCAGATATTGAAATAACACGCAAATCAAGATATATCAGCAGAAATTTTCAGCACCCTGGGGATCAGATTTTGGCAGACAGGGGTTTTACGCTTCTAGAAGACATGGCAACTGAATGTTCTGCAGAGTTGATCTATCCAGCATTTACAAAGGAAAAAGCAGCTTTCTGTCCGTGAAGTGGAACAATCTTAGAAAATTATGATCAGTTAGAATTCACAGAGAGAGAGAGAGAGAGAGAGAGAGAGAGAGAGAGAGAGAGAGAGAGAGAGAGAGAGAGAGAGAGAGAGAGAGAGAGAGAGACTGGACTTGTGAACAAATCTAGGTGATGGGATTGCTTTTACTTCTGCCGCAAGGGTGAAAAGCTAGATACTTTCAGTTTTTGTTGTTGTTGTTGGGCTTAATGCCATTTTTCAGCACACGATAGGTTATTCATGGCGGCCAGTATTAATGGTGGGGGAAGAAACCGGGAAATCACCGGAAAGAACCACCGACACACGAGAAGCTACTGGCAAGCTTTCTCACATATCCACATTCGCCGAATCCTAGACTCGAACATAAGCAGACAGAGGTGAGATGGCAGTGGTCCGTAACGGACAGCGCTTTAGACCACTTGGCCACTCAGTTTTTGTAGTCATTTGAATACTTTCATTAATGGACATATTTTGTTTTTAGAATTTTTTGTGATTTAGTTTGCAGAATAAGTTTCAATTTATATGTACATACATGACCTACTTTGTTATATGTGTGATAAGTCTATTTCCGTTACTGCAATCATGAAAAATAGCTATTATAAACTATATAGATTGTGTTTCATATACCTATAAATTTGATATTGAATAAAAATGTATTTTGGTATGATATAATGACAAATGTTGCATTTGTTTTAATAAATAATAAGTCATTTTTGTGCCTTTTTTGCTTTTGCAATCTTTTCAGTGCTTATTTCCTTTAGGTGGGCGTTTAATCTTGGTACAAGTGAGATGCACCCTATTAAACTTGCAGTAGCTTCATACAAACACCCCCATTGGACTCGCTTATTTTTCAGTTCTTGCTGTACAGGGTTGCAAATTGTTTTAATTTGTGATGGAGCATGACAGTCCATATTTGTGTGCAGTACACTATATGCCAAAGATGCCATAATTCTATCAGTTATTTGCTCGTGCCATACCAATGAATTGGACTGATTTTTGATGCACTCCATTAAGTTCTCCTTTTCATTGACTGGCACAGTAGGCAATACTTTGTTACACTTTTCCACTAATTCTTCTTTTGTAAGTCTAACGCTGTCTGGGTCGTATAAAGATGTCAGGGACATTGGCAAGCGTCTTACTGATATTTGTTTGCCTTTACTTGCAAAGTGATGAGCTGTTTCTTTGCATGTGCTTAGGTGGCGCTCTACAGTTTCGTATTTAGCATAGGGTTAAAATTTTAAAGAAAAAGAGTTTTCCCGGGTTTCCTCACTAGTTATACTGGTGTTTTAAAAGAGACTTTGTATATCTTAGGTATTGTTCAAAGAACCGTTAATTCCCTTTATTTTGATGTATGATTGATGGGTGTAATATGGGTTAGAGAGTATACAGCTTGACCTTACTGCAGATGTGCACCTTTTAAAAAAGTGCTAGCTCTACTTGCTCATTTTCACTTCTCGAACTTCAGAGGTAAATTATAAAAAAAGAGCCGATAACTTTTTTTACATTTTATGTATTTGGTAATTCAGTCATTGCACGTTTAGAAGCTGGTATTATCTATTTTGGCAAAATTCATTTTCCATATTTTAATAGCTGCCAAGAATAGTGTACTTTAGACAAATTTTGGTTGATTTTTGGAGCACAAGGGAGCAGCCATTTTAGTTCGCAGTGTCCTAAGCTCATTTTAAATTTTCAAAAGTACAATATCCAAAGAAATTTCATCCACATTACATGAAAGTAGTATATAGGTATGCCAACATTCTCTCCACTGTGCATGTTTAAAATGCAAACAACTTCACCTTACATACATCACTCTCTCAAAAGTACATAATAACTGGTGAGCGCCACCATAGTCCGGTAGGTTTGTGTAGGCAGCTCTCTAAGCTCTGAATAAATACCAGTTATTCTGAAACTAGTGGTGTTGGTGGTTGATTTCGTTTGCAAATATTTTCTCTGAGCCGCTTCTTACCTTTATCCTTGTAAAATTAAATTGATGTAACTGGTATTGGTGTTACAAACTTAACAAAACACTTATTCCATTCGCATGGTTTCTCTATGCATGCTTGGCGTGTGTATCCATTGCGAACTGTAGCTTTTATGTTGAAAAGAAAGGCACCAACATAAGAACAAGTCTCTCCCAGCCGGAACAATTTAAACAAAATTTACATATACATTGAATCTTACCATAAATCTGTAGCAAAGCAGAATATTTAAACCTCTCTTGTTAATGTGTATTGATGAGAAAAATGCAGTGTAAATGTTTGCAAAGCATTAACGTATTAATTATAATAACGACTATCTTTTTGAGTACTACACAAGTGTTATCCAACTAGAAAATGACTTCTCTATAAAGTTTATATATCTTAAAAAAAAAATGCTTACCCTGCCATGGAATCACAATGTGCTTTAATGACCCTTCCTTGACTGGTAACAGCAATCCGTGGATGATGGGGTTCATCTGTCACTCTCCATGATGGCTTGACATCAGCCTTCAACACATAAATTGGTACTTTTCTCAAGCTGCATATAATCTACTTCTTGCACCCATCCTGATAGTAAATAGTGTGTGCCTCAAAACTTCTGTGGCTTTTCATTGCTTCTTTGGTGTACACTCCTTGGAAAACAAGGGGGAAAATATCATAAACGGAGTGTGGATAAACGTAAATAGGCTGAAAAATACATAACTTTCAGTGCTTATTAACGAAGCTTTAATAGGACATTTAAAGAATAATGCAAAAATATAAAAGACCTTAAAAAATAAATAGGATCACAGGTAATATTGACTTGATATTTCATATTTTGTTATAGTTTAAATACAAAAAATATGTTTAAGAAAAAGGTGTTCAATTAATGCAACAAAATATGTTTTAAAATAAAACAAAATACTTTGTGTATCTGAAAAATAATAGCAAACATCAGGCCATGTCACTTGAGACAATTTTTGTTGGGTTATTTACCCAAATATCAGCTGGAAATTTATAAGGACCACAATTAATTTCGACAATTTTAAGATAAATACACTGGTATTTAAATACGTTTGCATATTTACTATACATCTGATACTATCATAGGGACGAACAAAAACAAAAACGAAATGATATAAACAATCAACCAACAGCTACGGTCAAAGGCACATTGTAGGCTGAATACCTCCTTGCAAGACATAACAAGCATTGGTGGATTGTACATCAAGTTAATTTATAAAAAATAAATTGATAAATAAATAATGCTATTATTTAGGGCATTATAACCAGAAAATAGAAAGCTGTCAGGAAAATGTTAATTTGTAAAGGTATATAATTTTATCTGTTCATTTGCTATTGCATCTAAATTTAGTGTTCATAAATATAGTATTTAGTATCATCATTTATAGCGTACATATATAGAAGAGAGTGAGAGATATTAGAAAATAAACCTAGAACAAAAAGCAGTTCAAGGGAAAATAGTGAGACAAAATATGTCTATATAAGCTAGTGAGACAAAATGTGACGCTTATCTACAATATAGATCGTCGGCAGATGCAGCAAAATTATACGAGAAAGTGAAAACTACTGTTTGATACACAATTTTTACGCTGATATTCGCTCAGGAACAAAGGATCGTTCTCTGAACAAGTTATACATTTAGAGAGAGAGAGAGAGAGAGAGAGAGAGAGAGAGAGAGAGAGAGAGAGAGAGAGAGAGAGAGAGAGAGAGAGAGAGAGAGAGAGAGAGAGAGAGAGAGAGAACGCTAAATCTGATCAACATCTTATATAATGAAATCTAATTGTGACCTTTCTTTGACTTCGTATGCATTCCTGACCGTTATGTGCACTCACGGAGGCTGTGTAAACAACCACATCATTGACAAACGTTTATATTTCTTTACAGTTAACCTAAACGAATATAAATTTTACCCACTTCACTACCATGGTTCTGATGTACGATAATTGGTTTTCAGAGCTATAAGTGAAATATTTTATATCTTTGTGATCTTAAAAGTAAAAAAAGTAAATTACCTAATGACCATCATTTGGCCTTGTCCGTATTTGAAACCTTATTGTCCATCCACTGATGTGTGAACAGTCAACAAGTAGTTGTAAACAATTGTATTTGTTTCGTTTGACTATAAAATGTTACCTTGACACTACACAACTGTGCCTGTATTGTTTTGTATTTTCAGTGACAGAGTATACACACTGCAATAGTAATAATTAGAATAAGAAATATCACTTAGCATTTTCAATAAATTTCTTAACGCGTTTCCTCGGATGAGATTTTGCTTCCTACCTTTTTTTTTCTTGTTTATTATATCATAATATATATATATATATATATATATATATATATATATATATATATATATATATATATATATATATATATATATATATATATATATATATATATATATATATATATGTTTGTAAATTTCAACAAAATTTTTTTTAGAAAACATGAAATTATATAAATATGTTAAACAATACTTACAGTTTACAGAAATGATCCAAATTGCTTGTTCAAAAACGAAACAAGTCCTGTAAAAGTTCTAAAGACATTCCGATCCAAAATGGCGAATGACCAGGTCAGACGAATGCTAACAAAATTCCAGAATTCACACAAGCACAGTTTGTGTTGTTCCGTTCCAATTTAGAATATTTTTGGGAAAATGCCTTTGTCCAAATCAGTAATGTTGTTCTCCAGATAAACAAATATTCAGAAAAAGTAAAATTAGCTCCTCTAAGAAAACGTGTTCTTTGTAGACATACGAACAGACAACTTCTAGCAGAAAATACCTTTTTTAGGTAATAGCAGTTGTATAACTCTAAGATGTTACAATAAACTGACTTTCGACTACTGTCTTACAAAAGAACTCAACATATAATTGAAGCTAATACGTTGTTTTAAGTACACGCGCACGAGGATGCACGCAATTTCGTAATATTTCCGAACATTAGGAAAGCCTGAACAATTATCAGCCAATCATTTTCATAGCTATTGCTGAATGTTTACTTGTAATAAATTTGTTATCATACATAGCACGTGCTCACATGAGTCACATTTACGACTCAAACACGATGTTTTCAACAACATATTAGACTGGTATTAAAATAAACATATTATTAATTACATTTAATGAAATACAATGAAATAAGATTTATATAGAATTGATTCCTTAACACACAATTAAACAGGGACGTAACACCTTATGTAATAAAACGTTCTTTTTCATAGCAGATGTATATTCTACATAATGTAAAAGAATCGTACTAGAACTTATGAATTTATAAAAAAAGACATTCTACACACGGGAAAGTGCATCTGCAATCAAATTATACTTTCCTTTTATGTGCCTGATATCAAGATTGTATTATTGTAAAAATAACTCCATCTCAACAGCCTCTGATTCTTATTTTTCATTCTGCCGATGAAAGTGAGGGGGTTGTGGTCACTAAATATAACAACCACAGAAGGAACCGTGCTAATAAAAAATTCGAAATGCTGTAATGCCAGCATTAAGACCTAGCACTCCTTCTCGATTGTTGAGTAGTTTCTCTGGTGGTCATTTAATTTCTTAGAGAAATAACACACTGGATGTTCAACACCATTTTGGTCATCTTGCAGCAAAACTGCTCAAAACCCAACAGCACTCACATCTACAGATAGTTTAAATGGCTGACCGAAATCTGGAGCTGTTAAAACTGCTGCATTTAAAGTATATTTGTTAGTCTATCGAAAGCCTCTTTGACATTTTTCAGTCCAAAGAAACTTGTTTTTCTTTCTCAACAAGTTTGTCAGAGGTTCAACTACATCAGAAAAATTAGAACAAAATTTACAATAGTATCCAGCCATACCTAAAAATCGCATCATCTGTTGTCTATCAACAGGCACTGGAAATTCAGAAATAGGCTTGACTTTAGCATCTATAGGTTTAATCTGTCCATGTCCCACAACATGTCCTAGAAAGGTAACACATGCACGGTAGAACTCACTTTTAGATAAATTAAGTCAGATTTGCATCCGTGAGTCTGTCGAAGAACTTCCGAATTGTAGTTAGATGTACTTTCCAGGTGTTGTTGTAAATGATGACATCATCAATATATGCATCAAAAGTTGTCTAGACCATAAGTAATCATATTCATAAGGCGTTGAAATGTGCTCGGAGAACCTTTCATCCCAAAAGACATCACTGATAAGAGTCCATCTGGAGTCACAAATGCCTCAATTTCGTTTGCTCTTTTCTTTACGGGAATTTGCCAAAAGTCCATCAGGAGGTCGAATTTAGTGACGTATTTGGCATTGCCAATTTTGTCGATACA
This sequence comes from Potamilus streckersoni, assembly GCA_016746295.1. Lineage (NCBI taxonomy): Eukaryota > Metazoa > Mollusca > Bivalvia > Unionida > Unionidae > Potamilus > Potamilus streckersoni. Next base: position 2,232,806 of record JAEAOA010002337.1, on the reverse strand, counting down.
ATCATCGATTCTTGGCGGTGGAAATTAGTTTTTGTCAAACTATTTACCTTTGGAAAGTTTTATCCGGTTTCGGTGAACAAGAATGCACCGTGAACTCCATTCACTCTATACATTGTCCAGTAAATACTGAATATTTTTCATATAAAAGGATTCATCCTGTATGGGTATTTCATGGGTTTCGAATTTACTATTTCAACGTCGTGAAATTTTTTGTCCTTGTAGGCACATCTGGAAACAAGTGCTTATATTCAGACAACAATTGTTTAAGTTCACTTTTTTCTTGATCTTGCAAATGAAAATAGTTTATGGTTTAGATTTTTCACAACTTCTGAATTCGAAAGACTTGTTCTTCCAAAATTAGTAGAATCCAGCTGAATGCCTTCCTGCGAATCTTCTTTTAGTGGGACTGATATAACTAAGTTATTTACATGATTGGCTTGGCGATTTCTTTAGAACATTAGTACTCCATTAATTTACTTGGACTTGAGTACTATTGTTATCATTTAACTCATTTTCATCTTTATTTTGTATGGGCCATAAAATCTTAATTGCAGAAAATTATGTAGAACAAGCAAGAGAGAATGGACATTATTATAAGATTCAAAACCTCTCTAGTATACATTGGTGAAACCATAGTTTTACTTTTGATTTGAATTACTGAATGCCAAATTAAGTCTAACAAGCTGGAATATCCCAGACTTGAAATTTGACCTTTGACCAAATTGATCAAGTTTGAGATGGCCCAATTGAGCAAAATTCCTCAAAGGAATTACTTTTTCAATACTTGTTGACACCCTTGTTTGTCAACAAATTTTGGTTACATGGCAAGGTCATTAGTAGGGGATCAATACAACCTACTACAACTCTACTTAATGGTTTCTCAAATGCAGGAACTGATTTCCAAATGAGCTTTAGGAATCTTTTGATTTGGTTTTCCTACAATTTGACACTCCTGACAGATCTGCAAAACTTGGAGACATCACGTTTAATCTTTGGCCAATAGAGTTGAGTCCAGGTCTTGTGATACATTGTACCTATCTCCAAATAACCAGCCAATGAAGTTTCATGGGCCAAACAAAGTATCTCCTGTCTGTTAAGGTTTTGGAACCACACTTTGATATTTTACTGACCAATTGTCACTTGCAGGTACCTCGGGAGGTCACTATTTTCTCATAAGAACTTCATTTTTAATGAAGTAACAGACAGGTACTTCAGTTGCTTCATTTTCACTAACGGCCCGCTGAAACAAACAGGAGATCTTAGGATCCTTCTCCTGTTCAACGACAAGTGATTGTCGTTTATCACCCTGATCAGGTAAAAGAGAATGAGTATTCAAAAGAGGATCACAATGATCAATACCTTTTCACTGATCCAAATTAGAAGTGAAACTGACCTCATCAAAGACCTGCCCAATACATGTGTCAGTTAAAGGGACACAGTCCTTATCAAAATCATTCTCAAGAGCTTTCGTTGCCATAGCTCTGGTAACAGAGCATGCTGGGAATAAATTAAGGATTTCTTTTTCAATATTATTAGCTTTTTTGATCCAAAGAAGGCTTGTCAGTTAAAAGTGGATTAACCACAACCTTGTCTCCCGCTAAGTCATTGCCTTGCAATAAATGAACACCTTCAACTGGTAAAGTATACACTACATCGACGATCGCAAGTCCTGAAACTAAGTCTGATGACAAATTAACAGAATGAAGAGGAACATTAACAAAGCCGCGCTCTACTACCTGAATGAGAACACTCATTAGAACAGGTCTTCTCAGAAGAAGGGAAAACACCTGAAACTAATAGACTGAGAAGCTCCTGTATCCTTTAAAATTTTTATAGGGATATGATTGGCCAAATCACCCAAGAGTAATATAGAACCGTTCGACATGAATGGTTCAAAATTCTCCAAAACACAATCAGAATAAGGTTTATCAAACCCAACAAATGTATTGTTTTTAATAATGACCGTGACCTCTTAGAAATAAGAGCATTTGATAGGTCTATCTTGATTATGATGCCTATATTTAAATTTTAAGCACTCAGAAATGACTTGTCCTTTTTTCTTACAATTGTTAGGTAGAGACAAGGATTTAGAATCAACACTCTCAGAGGCTTGATTTTTAGAATTTGTGCCAGATTGATTTATACTGAGAGTTGTATTTGTTTGAAACACCTTTCTATCAGTAAAAGATTTGTTTACGGCTGAGTGAAATATTTGTTTACAGCAGGAACATTATGAATTCAGGAATTCTTATCTGCAGCCAGAGCAGCAGTTTCCAAGGTATTAACCTCATGATATTCAAGGTGATTTTTGATATCACTAGTAATACAGGTTTTGAACTCTTCGAGTAATACCAGTTGTTCAAGTCTTTCATAATCATGTTAAATTTTCTCGGACAGACACCATCTCTTGAACAACTCTTCTTTTTTCCTAGCAAATTCAGCATAAGTTTGTCTAATTTCTCTTTTTATAACTTCTAACTATTGTCGATAAGCCTCAGGGATAAAGTCGTAACACTTCAAGATGCATTCCTTAACCAAATCGTAATCAGAACTATTGTACTGATAGAGATATATAAATATTTCTGGCCTTGCCATAAAATACACTCTGCTATAATTTAGTCCAATACTCTCTTGGCCATTTTGAATTCTCAGGTACCTTTTCAAACAAAATAAAACATTTGTCTACTTCCTTTTCACAGAAGGGGGAAATAATTTGATATTCCCTAAAATTTTTAACTTTAAATTTGCATGAGACGTGGAATCATGCCTGTCACTTGCCATATTCAATTCTTTCATTTTAATTTGATATTCTTTTTCATCCCTTTCTGCCTCTGTCTATCTCTCTCCCTTCTATTTTCATTTGTTCATTTTGTAATTTTTCTTGCCTATCTTTTTCCTTTTGTGTTTCTAGTTGTACTCTCTGAAACTCAAATTTATATTTCAAGTTTAGTTCTGCCATTTTAAAGTCAGAATCAGTTAAAGTCTTACCGACAGATGCCAAAACACTTTTGTCGAAGATATTCTTCTCTCCCAAATGTTGAACTATAATTTTCTTGATTACTTGTTTAGTTAAATTAGTTTTTGCTTTGGATAGTTCTTACTTTCTGGCAAGTTCAAGCAATTAATCCTTCTTAAAACTCTCCAACTGTTCTTTGGTTGGAGAAGAAAGAACACTCTCCACTCTTGACATTTTTAAGACGAAAGCCCGTTGTTTTCACTAAAATTTCAAAAGAAGTGAACTAGGGGAAATTAAGTGTTAATTTTTTGCCAATTTCAAATATCCCAAAGTACAAGCAGCCCAATTAATGTTACGTATCGGCTCGTTCAAAGTAATAAAAGAAAGAGTGAAGACAACAAGCTTTGTAAATTTTAACAAAAACTAATTTTTCTTCTTCTAGAAAACATGAAAATATGTAACAAGACTTACGGTTTACAGAAATGATCCAATTGTTTGTTCAAAATAGAAATATAAGTCCTGTAAAAAGTTGTAAACACAGTCTGAACTTCAATTCCGGTCCAAAATGGCGGATGACCACGTAAGACGAATGCTAACAAAAAAAAAATTCCAAAATGTACACACTAAAGCACAGTTTGTGTTTTTTCGTTCCAATTTAGAATATTTTCGGGAAAACCCTTTGTAAAAATCAGTAATGTTGTTCTCCAGAAAAACAATTATTCGGAAAACGAAGTAAAATTAGCTCCTCTAAGAAAACATGTTGTTCTACGTAAGACACATTTTATGGGAGAGGGCACCAGACAGATGCCCCCACCCCCACTTTCGACTCTGCGACTGTGTATGACCCTCGACTACGACTGACTGTCTTACAAAAAAACTCAACATATAAATGAGCTAATACGTTGTTTGAATTACATGCGCACGAAGACTCATGCAATTTCGTAATACTTCTAGACATTAGGAAAGCCTGACCAAGTATCAGCCTATCATTTTCATAGCTATTCCTAAATGTTTACTTGTAATGAATTTGTCATCATACACAGCACGTGCTCATATGAGTCACATTTACGACGCAAACACAATGTTTTTCAACAACAGATTAGACTGATATTAATATAATTATATTAATAATTACATTTACTGAAATAAAAGGAAATATTTTTTTTATACAGAATTGATTCCTTAACACACAACAATAAACTACAGGGTCGTAACAATATATATATATATATATATATATATATATATATATATATATATATATATATATATATATATATATATATATATATATATATATATATCAGCACGTGTCTATATATGGATGTATACGTTTTTCTCTAAGACTGGAAGATTGAATGCAGCTAATCCTGTGTGACAACATTTAGTAAGTGGCACAATTAAACTATAAATATTTGTTTGGAAATTTGCCGTTCCCGTTGACTATCTATATATTAAATTTCCGTCATTTTTGTTTCACTAGCTTATGGAAAACATGTTTTGTCTCATTGGTTTACTCTAAGTTTTCATTGTTCGCTCTTGTATAACTTTTTGTTCATGATTGATTCTGAAATACCTCTTTTTTGTAGCTGAACAATTCCATATACGACATTAAGCTATTAATGATGACACCAAATGCTATTTATATGAACACTGAATTTAGCCGAAGAACAGATGGCAATAAATACATCTACATGTAGAAAATGGTTGTATTACAATGCACATTTTTATAGTTATGAAATCTGGTGTAATTTCAATCCTCCGAACACACTTTATTAGAAAGAGTTCATCGTGTCTGCATCATTAACATGAAGCAAGATCTAGACAGTCAACGGATCATCTCACGTTGAATTTAACAGATGCGTCACTTAATTATATTAAGAAATTTGTTGTACTGAAGCAACATTGTTAATTGACTTCAGCCATTTATACAAAACAAGAAATTTGTACTCAGCCTTATCAGCAAGCCAATTTTCAAGAGTTTTTCCAGACACTCATAGACTATTATGGAAGTGTAAGGCCAAACGAGTTCATTTCAATTGATCTCACTTACTAGGCTGATTCCTCTTCAAGAAACATGACAGGATTTCGTTAATTGTCTTTCGGAGGTTATGTCTAGTGATTTTCCATTTCTTATATGCAAAATCTTGATGTCCGTCTTCGGTGTATGGTAAGTGTGGATTAAACATGTTACGGTATATTAAAGTTTTCAGTAGCGCACCATACTGATTTTGATACTCTTTGAATGTATATTAAAGTGAGGGTACGTCTGTAGGTTCGTGTTCTCTATCACGTCTTCAGGATGTGAGATAATGAGGTGAAATAAGATATTCATATTTACCTAAGAGTATACATTTTCGTGTTCCATAATGAACGTGTAGCTTTGATTCAGATTTTGTTAACATTGTGATCAGTGTACTAATGTGTTCAAAGTTATATTTTAAACCCTCAACTTTAAGAAAATTGTTCAAATGCATAACGTACCCGTGATCTGTTTAATAACAAAGAAAATCTCAGTGTTCCATTATCATCCTTGGAATGTCAAAGCCGATTATGAAACATTGAAGCCATAATCGATTCTGTTTTCTGACATATCCCCCTTCTAAATACCCTTTATAATCGTTGCCCACACACTTGTAATTCTCTTTCAGGAGAAAGGTAAGTAACAACAATGACGAATTTGTATCCAGAATCAAGTACAATTGTTTATATAATCTGCAATTAAAAGTTTGACTATGGGCCACAACATAAACAGGTATGATCAGCTACGTAGAATAGGAGTTGAACAATCGACAACTATTAAGCCTAATCAGTAAGGTTTATTAACTAGTTTCATTTATATAGTTAATATCGGCTTCACAATGGAAAATAACTTGCTATACATAAGTAACCACCTTGATTTCATTGTATTTTCTCGTATGCTAATTTGAATACTTTCCGGATGGCATGCGTATTTTCTTCATCGGCAACCAAACCACACTCACAACAATGTGAACGATAGTAAGGCTTTGCAAACGAGCTGAGGACAACAATATGGCAGAATTAGAGACCTTGGTAAGGACATGCGACAATTTTTCTATTTTGTTCACACAAAGATAAAGGTCATGCCTTTGGAAACAACATTTCGCGGAATACCTAAAATCATTCACAATTATATCGTTAATTTCCGTACAAATGGTCTACAAGTGAGGATAAAGGTCAAGTGTAAAGTAGGATAGAACTATATTAAACTCTTGTTCCACACTAGAAAGACGATCAGAAACAATTATAAATGAGAAAAAGACTGTCCACTAACATGTGCATTTTGCACTTATTTTCGCTGAAGACCGAACAATTATTCTCTGTTTATTTAGTGATGGCGATCATGAGAGAGAGAGAGAGAGAGAGAGAGAGAGAGAGAGAGAGAGAGAGAGAGAGAGAGAGAGAGAGAGAGAGAGAGAGAGAGAGAGAGAGAGATGTGAAATCTGTGTTCAACGTCTTATAATATAAAACTGTCCTTATATGTGACTTTCCATTGACTTTATCTGCAATCCTGGCCGTTGAGCACACTCACAGATGTTATGTAAAAGTCGCCGAGTTTCGTTTACAATTTGATTTTTGTACAGTTCACCCAAAATAATATAGATTTGACACAATACATAACCGTGAGTCCGATATACTATATTTTGTTTCAAAGAGAAGACGAAAGTGTATGTGCGTGTTTATGATCTCCAAAAAATGATAATTGGAATACCTTCTGACCTTGTCCGCTGTCCATACCGTAAAGCCTATCCGTAGATGTTCTTAAATAAGCAGTCGTTAAGTTACGGTAAACAAATTAGCTGACCTGTATAAAATATTACTTTGACACACTGAACAACCCTTCCGGTGATGTTTTGCGTTTCAGAGAGCTTTAATTCCTATTGTAAAATTTTTCGTTTTATTTTCGATAAATTGCTCAACACTTTTTTTCAAACTTTATCAGGCTTCTGGTATTAATGGCAATATTAGGACGTTTAGAAGAGACTGAGCAATGGAAGAGTTTAAAAGATAATTTTAAAAGTTCACTCATTATAGCCTCTATATTCATAATGTTTAAACAGATGAAATCGTTGAGTTTTAGGTACTTATCAATTTATTTTCAGACAAATAATCAGGAGCATGCTGGATTCGGAGACTGCATTTCATTTGTTTTTGCATTTTTTAAGAATAGTTAAAAAATATTTAAGACGAACCTTAGGGAAGACAAAATATTTTAATCTTTTATCACTTTTACGGTACACAAAGAGTTTGCTTTGGAAAGTCACTTCAACCTTTTTAGGTCGAGAAAAGGTCAATGGATAAAAACAGTTTAGTGGAAACTATGACTTACAGAATACGCATAGAAATAGACCTAAATAGATGAAAAAAAGCAAACCGAAAGTGTCAGGAAATACTATTATTGCATACAACCGAAACAATGATGAAAGGACAGCCAGCTTCATGAGAGAGATCTTGATGCAGTTATGTCTTTAGAGGAAATTATGAAATTTGAAAGCACATCCTTCTTGATAATGATTCCGTTTTATTACAGAACTGGTCAAACAAGTTAAAAACGGCCAGACATTGACTCAAAGTTTCCAAGATCCCTCAACGTGAGGATCCCAAACATCAATACGTCTATGCTTGATACAACGTTCGTTCCATTTGCTTAATCCCTGGGAGACATTGATACTATGGTACTAAGCTGCAATGCATGAAGCAAATTTGGCTGACACATTCAAAGCGGCATTTACCAAATATATTCAACAAATGTAACTAATAAAGAAATAATGACAAACCCCAAAACAACCATTAAACATTTCCTGATACTAAGATAATGTAAATGCAAAAATGATACATTTCTTTACATAGGTAAACATATAAGTCGCTCATTTTCTTTATTTGATTGCCTGTTTGAATACCGTGCCATACCTATTTCGTTCCGGAAAATGGGTCTGCCGAGGGAACTGTGAAAATTAACCGTGACGACAATATGAAACTGCCAATTAGACCGCACAAAGTGATGTCAACCATAATACCCGTTTACCAACAAACTGCCGACAAAGCTATCGCGTAACTGATGCCTCTGCAAGGAAATATGATTTATTTCGTTCCTCTGGAACAATAGCACATGTCTTGAAACTTTCACATTTTGACCTATAAACTTTCCATACAAATGCATGCAGTATGCTTCCAATGTGAAACTGACGCCATTTCAAGTCCTTGCCATTAAATTAGTCAGAAGTACAGAAGAGTTTTATTATTCGGGAATGATTTTGAAATCTGCATCTTCTTTCCATGTTCAACATGACAAAAGATCAAGTTCTTGCTTTGTGGCTTTCATTTCGTTACAAAGTAGCGTGTCCCTCAACGCATACCCAGCGATAATGACATTTTACATGTATTAAATTATCTGTTGAAATTATAGTATCGGTCCTAATTCAAATAAAGGAGACTCGTTCATTTTTAACATCGATGGAGAAATCCTAGAAAAAAATTGTCTGATTAAACAGACAAAACTAACACGGCATCGTGGTACAAGTCCCCTCTTGAATCATTCTGATTTAAAACAAATCCTAAGTGTAACAAAACCATGAAGCCCAAAAGAAATTGAATGCTTCTAAAATACCCAAATGGAATGTGGCAGTGATATAAGAAACATAAACGTATAGGAAGAAGAAAATTGAACGGAATCCAAGGATACATTGAAACAGTAGATTGTGTCAGTGATTTACAACCTGAAAAATGCTAAAAATGGGAAGGACATAAATTTTCTGATGAGCAAGGCATTTTGTTTTATATCTTGGATAGTTATTTTTGTTTTGTCTGGAACACGAAGCATTTGAAAAGCCGAAATTGCGATAATAAATCTCAAGTGTTCTGAAATTAATCTGCTTGTACTTTTTAATGCACCAACTCTAGGAATTATTGTTTAAGATATGAAAATATTTGGGGTTACTTTTAATCTTTGCTAACGTGTTTCTACATTCTGATTACAATTAGCGCCAATTAATAAGATCATGGGATATATAATCTTTGGTGTAAAAGGAAATAAATGGAAGAGACACTCATCTTCGAATTATTATGATGAAGTACTTGTGAATTTGCTTTTCATTTATCCAGTTTTGCTTCTTGAAACTCCCATCAGAATTCTGAAGAAAGAGACAAATGAATGTCAGCAATAACGACTAATAAACAAATGGTGGCCAAGGACTTGAAATAGATGACGAAATTGTCAAGCAAACATATGAAGAAAATACTGGTATTCAATTATGTATTGATAATAAATGGATGAATGACAAATGCATCAACAACTTCGATTGATCGATCGATCGATCGAGAGAGAGATCGAGAGATCGAGAGATCGTGTATTTAAGGAATTTCGGCAAACTGAATTACACCATAAGCGATACTAACACCATTTCTGAAGATAACAGCATTAAGAATCTAGTAAAACATGCCAAAAGCCCTTGAAAATCGATATATATGTCTGTTACCCCGAAGATAATAAATTTATAATCACGTGTATTCTTCTTACAAAGTGTCTTCTTAATTCCAGACTACACTTTTAAATAGGTTATATCTTTTTAAAAAAATTCAAAGGCCGACAAAGTAGATAAAATTCAATAGAAACCAGGCAGAAAGTCACAAAGAAATTTGGCCCCTCTGAACTGGATTTTTCTGTTTTAACCAGGAAAGGATTTCAGACATTGCTTATACTTGGTTCTGAATACATTTCATCATTCTTAGTTGCCTATATATTTTTTTTCTAAAGTCATAAGATCCTTATTACAATTATATTGTTAAATTTTTAAGCCAACTGATTTTGCATAATCTTCACCTATATAGACAATTGTATCTTGCATTTGTTTTATTCAGCACTTTTTAATGCTGATCGAGATGAACTCCATCTTTTGTACGTCTGTCAATCCTTGTTTTTTTTCATCTGACTGGCAATTAGAATCACGAGGGTTTGATTTTGATCAATACCAGGACGGGTTGTCCCATGGCGAATCTTTTGCTAATATACCTTACACCCAATGCCTCAGCACGATATAAAACTCGGTGTAATTCAACTAGATATCCATCCAATTCAATGTATAATGATTTTGATAAACCTCTCAATATTCATTATGTATTTTAAAGTAGCAAATCTAAGCCACCAACACTTGTAAGAATATATGCAAAATTATAAATTCATTGATACGTCTGTCGAAACTACGCAATTACTTTACTAATCCTTGTGCCATCATTTACTTGCCTTTAATCCACAGAAGTAAGAGTGCGACATGTCAAAATCGAAAAGCATTGAAGTAGAATAGAACAAACAAGTCATTCAATTTTGATTTTATGAGAAGCATATGGTTAACAATTACATATATTCGCTTTCATACAGCCGTTTTACGTACCTACCATCCGTTTCTTACACAACAGAGTAGACCTGAACAGGAACGACTACAATCGACCAAACCATGGTTAATTATCTCTTTGGTTTAACAATATATATCAAAATAAGTAGTTTTGTTGAAACTTCGAAGAAAACGGATTACTTTCGAAGCACTTATCGTTCTGTACTAATACTAAGGCATAAAACATAACACGGTTTACAGTAATCGTCGAAAATTAAAAAGCCCACTTCAGTATATGCCAGCTACATGTGGTATGTATAAATAAAAACAGAAGAGACTAGAGCAAATGTAAAACTATCCTTTAGGCATTTTCAGAGAAGCAATTAAAAATGCATAAAAATCAGGTATAAACCATCAATTCACATATTACGTAATTGGCTGACAATAGCTAGGGTGATGGGTTTGAATACTGCAGCGGGGAGCCGAGTATGCTAATATGTATAGGTAATGATCAATAGATAGAACAACCAAGCATACGGAAATCAAAGATATGCTAGATGCGCTCATTAAGTTATTGCATACCACTGCCTTGAATGTGAATGCTTAAGCCATCGGTATTAAAGACTATTGACAAGTTTGTGAACAGTGGCAAAGCGTGATTCATTATTTGATGGGAACTTAGAAAGCACTTAATTATCAGCAAAGCACATAAAATAACTTTGAAAACTCTTGGTTGATGGAGTTTTACTTTGTATTATTTAGACAATATAAATGTGTGTGTTTGTGTATGATTTAAATTTTTAACGTAGCTTTAACATTTTTCAGTCATATCCCTGCGATGTCTGCAATGTGACATTTCATGGTGATGTCTAGCACTGGGGCATCATGACGCAGACCTTTTCCTGGACGTCCCACCGAGTCTCGTTATCCTGACACCAGGCTGACCAGACTTAACACTAATCTCTTAATGCTGAGCGCTAAGCGAAGCAGCTGTTAGTACTATTTTTTAAAGTATTTTGTATGACCCAACCGGGGTTCGAGCCCGCGACCTCCAGCATCCCAGGCGGACACTAACAACTTGGCCAACATAGAGGTGACAATAGAAATGCAAGCCAGATAAACACAAAGTTGACAATTACTGAGAGCCCATCTCTCTCTCTCTCTCTCTCTCTCTCTCTCTCTCTCTCTCTCTCTCTCTCTCTCTCTCTCTCTCTCTCTCTCTCTCTCAAATAGTACATTGAAACCAATCGGTCTAAACCATGAAGACTACAAAAAGAAAAAGAAAGCTATGCTCTAGTAGAATTATCCTTTGCAGCCGACGCATATTCTTTTCAAAATTTACTAAATCATTTTAGCACCATTTGATTACTAATATAAAAATATGTATCTGGAATAGAATCATATATCTGGGATATAATTTGCGTTACATAAATGGACATAAGTTATAGATGTATCTATGAGCCATAGCGATCTTTAATTAACTACAAATATTTCTCAGTATCTGCAACAAGTCTATATAGGATGGTTGAGACATAATGCATCTATACGTTTAATTCTTGTAGAAACAGCCATGTAGGGTTTTACAAGCACAACGTTTACTATGTTTTATTTGTTTTGTCTATGTCTTGTATATGCCTTTGAAATACACTCATTAAGAGTCGAAAGCGCTCAGGCTACTTAGATACTAGTTTTGCACTGTTTGTTTTGTTTAATATATATATATATATATATATATATATATATATATATATATATATATATATATATATATATATATATATATATATATATATATAATCAGATGGCACTCATCCATGCATACCAGACGAAATTGTAAATTGTGATCAGTAACGTAGCAACCGTCCAAGCAAGCCCATCAAGTGCATTGTGGGGTATTGGGTAGATGCGGATAGGGGTACAATCATCATCTGATAGGCAAAATTTATCGAACTGGCCCAGAATTCAGTTCTGACTATTTATTTATTGTCACTCTTCTAGTTGTGATATGCGATAATTATTCAGTACGGATGAATGATTAAAGCCCTTATGGCTGCATATTGCCCGATTTCTCACCATAATAAAGGCGTAGGGTGAGGTCCATAACGTGTCACGGAGCCCTTCATTACCATGCAGCAATTGTTATATTGATCCTTTGGATCAGTATATAACTTTCCGTACGCAGTTCTTGACGTGCATGCAGAAACAGATCGGGAGGTCCATATCACATTTTTACTGTCTACACCGCATAAGGAAAGTAAGTAAACGTTAAAGGTATAGTATAATTGATACAAACAGCCAGACTATTGACTGGTGTTTGGCTAAAGTCTGTTATAATAAAACATCAATACTTGAATAGAAAAAAGAGTAATGAGAGAAGGGAACTAAACCATACCCAGGTTGAACTTTACCATTGAAGTTTATGATATTTATAGGCAGGAGGATTTATAGTATTCACCTGCATTGGGTTTCGGGTGTCTTAATATAACATTTTTCAGTGTAAT
>JAEAOA010002337.1:2212500-2217500 GCA_016746295.1 Potamilus streckersoni | reverse complement strand
CTATATTTTGTTTCAAAGAGAAGACGAAAGTGTATGTGCGTGTTTATGATCTCCAAAAAATGATAATTGGAATACCTTCTGACCTTGTCCGCTGTCCATACCGTAAAGCCTATCCGTAGATGTTCTTAAATAAGCAGTCGTTAAGTTACGGTAAACAAATTAGCTGACCTGTATAAAATATTACTTTGACACACTGAACAACCCTTCCGGTGATGTTTTGCGTTTCAGAGAGCTTTAATTCCTATTGTAAAATTTTTCGTTTTATTTTCGATAAATTGCTCAACACTTTTTTTCAAACTTTATCAGGCTTCTGGTATTAATGGCAATATTAGGACGTTTAGAAGAGACTGAGCAATGGAAGAGTTTAAAAGATAATTTTAAAAGTTCACTCATTATAGCCTCTATATTCATAATGTTTAAACAGATGAAATCGTTGAGTTTTAGGTACTTATCAATTTATTTTCAGACAAATAATCAGGAGCATGCTGGATTCGGAGACTGCATTTCATTTGTTTTTGCATTTTTTAAGAATAGTTAAAAAATATTTAAGACGAACCTTAGGGAAGACAAAATATTTTAATCTTTTATCACTTTTACGGTACACAAAGAGTTTGCTTTGGAAAGTCACTTCAACCTTTTTAGGTCGAGAAAAGGTCAATGGATAAAAACAGTTTAGTGGAAACTATGACTTACAGAATACGCATAGAAATAGACCTAAATAGATGAAAAAAAGCAAACCGAAAGTGTCAGGAAATACTATTATTGCATACAACCGAAACAATGATGAAAGGACAGCCAGCTTCATGAGAGAGATCTTGATGCAGTTATGTCTTTAGAGGAAATTATGAAATTTGAAAGCACATCCTTCTTGATAATGATTCCGTTTTATTACAGAACTGGTCAAACAAGTTAAAAACGGCCAGACATTGACTCAAAGTTTCCAAGATCCCTCAACGTGAGGATCCCAAACATCAATACGTCTATGCTTGATACAACGTTCGTTCCATTTGCTTAATCCCTGGGAGACATTGATACTATGGTACTAAGCTGCAATGCATGAAGCAAATTTGGCTGACACATTCAAAGCGGCATTTACCAAATATATTCAACAAATGTAACTAATAAAGAAATAATGACAAACCCCAAAACAACCATTAAACATTTCCTGATACTAAGATAATGTAAATGCAAAAATGATACATTTCTTTACATAGGTAAACATATAAGTCGCTCATTTTCTTTATTTGATTGCCTGTTTGAATACCGTGCCATACCTATTTCGTTCCGGAAAATGGGTCTGCCGAGGGAACTGTGAAAATTAACCGTGACGACAATATGAAACTGCCAATTAGACCGCACAAAGTGATGTCAACCATAATACCCGTTTACCAACAAACTGCCGACAAAGCTATCGCGTAACTGATGCCTCTGCAAGGAAATATGATTTATTTCGTTCCTCTGGAACAATAGCACATGTCTTGAAACTTTCACATTTTGACCTATAAACTTTCCATACAAATGCATGCAGTATGCTTCCAATGTGAAACTGACGCCATTTCAAGTCCTTGCCATTAAATTAGTCAGAAGTACAGAAGAGTTTTATTATTCGGGAATGATTTTGAAATCTGCATCTTCTTTCCATGTTCAACATGACAAAAGATCAAGTTCTTGCTTTGTGGCTTTCATTTCGTTACAAAGTAGCGTGTCCCTCAACGCATACCCAGCGATAATGACATTTTACATGTATTAAATTATCTGTTGAAATTATAGTATCGGTCCTAATTCAAATAAAGGAGACTCGTTCATTTTTAACATCGATGGAGAAATCCTAGAAAAAAATTGTCTGATTAAACAGACAAAACTAACACGGCATCGTGGTACAAGTCCCCTCTTGAATCATTCTGATTTAAAACAAATCCTAAGTGTAACAAAACCATGAAGCCCAAAAGAAATTGAATGCTTCTAAAATACCCAAATGGAATGTGGCAGTGATATAAGAAACATAAACGTATAGGAAGAAGAAAATTGAACGGAATCCAAGGATACATTGAAACAGTAGATTGTGTCAGTGATTTACAACCTGAAAAATGCTAAAAATGGGAAGGACATAAATTTTCTGATGAGCAAGGCATTTTGTTTTATATCTTGGATAGTTATTTTTGTTTTGTCTGGAACACGAAGCATTTGAAAAGCCGAAATTGCGATAATAAATCTCAAGTGTTCTGAAATTAATCTGCTTGTACTTTTTAATGCACCAACTCTAGGAATTATTGTTTAAGATATGAAAATATTTGGGGTTACTTTTAATCTTTGCTAACGTGTTTCTACATTCTGATTACAATTAGCGCCAATTAATAAGATCATGGGATATATAATCTTTGGTGTAAAAGGAAATAAATGGAAGAGACACTCATCTTCGAATTATTATGATGAAGTACTTGTGAATTTGCTTTTCATTTATCCAGTTTTGCTTCTTGAAACTCCCATCAGAATTCTGAAGAAAGAGACAAATGAATGTCAGCAATAACGACTAATAAACAAATGGTGGCCAAGGACTTGAAATAGATGACGAAATTGTCAAGCAAACATATGAAGAAAATACTGGTATTCAATTATGTATTGATAATAAATGGATGAATGACAAATGCATCAACAACTTCGATTGATCGATCGATCGATCGAGAGAGAGATCGAGAGATCGAGAGATCGTGTATTTAAGGAATTTCGGCAAACTGAATTACACCATAAGCGATACTAACACCATTTCTGAAGATAACAGCATTAAGAATCTAGTAAAACATGCCAAAAGCCCTTGAAAATCGATATATATGTCTGTTACCCCGAAGATAATAAATTTATAATCACGTGTATTCTTCTTACAAAGTGTCTTCTTAATTCCAGACTACACTTTTAAATAGGTTATATCTTTTTAAAAAAATTCAAAGGCCGACAAAGTAGATAAAATTCAATAGAAACCAGGCAGAAAGTCACAAAGAAATTTGGCCCCTCTGAACTGGATTTTTCTGTTTTAACCAGGAAAGGATTTCAGACATTGCTTATACTTGGTTCTGAATACATTTCATCATTCTTAGTTGCCTATATATTTTTTTTCTAAAGTCATAAGATCCTTATTACAATTATATTGTTAAATTTTTAAGCCAACTGATTTTGCATAATCTTCACCTATATAGACAATTGTATCTTGCATTTGTTTTATTCAGCACTTTTTAATGCTGATCGAGATGAACTCCATCTTTTGTACGTCTGTCAATCCTTGTTTTTTTTCATCTGACTGGCAATTAGAATCACGAGGGTTTGATTTTGATCAATACCAGGACGGGTTGTCCCATGGCGAATCTTTTGCTAATATACCTTACACCCAATGCCTCAGCACGATATAAAACTCGGTGTAATTCAACTAGATATCCATCCAATTCAATGTATAATGATTTTGATAAACCTCTCAATATTCATTATGTATTTTAAAGTAGCAAATCTAAGCCACCAACACTTGTAAGAATATATGCAAAATTATAAATTCATTGATACGTCTGTCGAAACTACGCAATTACTTTACTAATCCTTGTGCCATCATTTACTTGCCTTTAATCCACAGAAGTAAGAGTGCGACATGTCAAAATCGAAAAGCATTGAAGTAGAATAGAACAAACAAGTCATTCAATTTTGATTTTATGAGAAGCATATGGTTAACAATTACATATATTCGCTTTCATACAGCCGTTTTACGTACCTACCATCCGTTTCTTACACAACAGAGTAGACCTGAACAGGAACGACTACAATCGACCAAACCATGGTTAATTATCTCTTTGGTTTAACAATATATATCAAAATAAGTAGTTTTGTTGAAACTTCGAAGAAAACGGATTACTTTCGAAGCACTTATCGTTCTGTACTAATACTAAGGCATAAAACATAACACGGTTTACAGTAATCGTCGAAAATTAAAAAGCCCACTTCAGTATATGCCAGCTACATGTGGTATGTATAAATAAAAACAGAAGAGACTAGAGCAAATGTAAAACTATCCTTTAGGCATTTTCAGAGAAGCAATTAAAAATGCATAAAAATCAGGTATAAACCATCAATTCACATATTACGTAATTGGCTGACAATAGCTAGGGTGATGGGTTTGAATACTGCAGCGGGGAGCCGAGTATGCTAATATGTATAGGTAATGATCAATAGATAGAACAACCAAGCATACGGAAATCAAAGATATGCTAGATGCGCTCATTAAGTTATTGCATACCACTGCCTTGAATGTGAATGCTTAAGCCATCGGTATTAAAGACTATTGACAAGTTTGTGAACAGTGGCAAAGCGTGATTCATTATTTGATGGGAACTTAGAAAGCACTTAATTATCAGCAAAGCACATAAAATAACTTTGAAAACTCTTGGTTGATGGAGTTTTACTTTGTATTATTTAGACAATATAAATGTGTGTGTTTGTGTATGATTTAAATTTTTAACGTAGCTTTAACATTTTTCAGTCATATCCCTGCGATGTCTGCAATGTGACATTTCATGGTGATGTCTAGCACTGGGGCATCATGACGCAGACCTTTTCCTGGACGTCCCACCGAGTCTCGTTATCCTGACACCAGGCTGACCAGACTTAACACTAATCTCTTAATGCTGAGCGCTAAGCGAAGCAGCTGTTAGTACTATTTTTTAAAGTATTTTGTATGACCCAACCGGGGTTCGAGCCCGCGACCTCCAGCATCCCAGGCGGACACTAACAACTTGGCCAACATAGAGGTGACAATAGAAATGCAAGCCAGATAAACACAAAGTTGACAATTACTGAGAGCCCATCTCTCTCTCTCTCTCTCTCTCTCTCTCTCTCTCTCTCTCTCTCTCTCTCTCTCTCTCTCTCTCTCTCTCTCTCTCTCTCTCTCTCTCTCTCAAATAGTACATTGAAACCAATCGGTCTAAACCATGAAGACTACAAAAAGAAAAAGAAAGCTATGCTCT
>JAEAOA010002337.1:2085000-2207500 GCA_016746295.1 Potamilus streckersoni | reverse complement strand
ATATATATATATATATATATATATATATATATATATATATATATATATATATATATATATATATATATATATATATATATATATATATATATATATATGCATGCATGTTTAGCACCACAATATATAATTAGTGAACGAATTTTGTTAAAGCATGTTTGAATCTGTAATCAAGATGAAACTATCGCACGAACGAATTCAATGATAAAGAGGAAAGAAAGTAAGACGCAGCGACGTGAAATATCGTCACACATACGAGAAGTTTTGGCCGAGTCCATGGCAGCGATTTAGAAGGGAACATGAGCGAACCTGAAACAACGCTATTTCACGTCTTCCCAAAAGCCATGGGAATCTATTGCAACTAGTAGTAGTAGTAGGAGAAAGTAAGAATCCGAGCTCAACAACCCCCTCCAGACCTCCAAACAAATACAAAATACCTAGGCAACGTAATAGAAAACCTATTGCAATCAATAATTGCGTTAAGAATCCGAGCTCAACAAATACAAAATACCTAGGTAACGTAATAGAACACCTGTTGCAATCAATAATTGCGCTAAGAATCCGAGCTCAACAACCCCTCTAGACCTCCAAACAAATACAATAGAACACCTGTTGCAAAATACCTAGGTAACAGGTAAAATTTAATTACGTGATCTTCCAGAATAAGCAAAATGATGTGTCAGACTCAATTTTCCAAATCATTACGATTTAGCAGAGCGTGGCGATTGTGGACTAAATTACGCATTAGAATTCCAATAAGGTAAGTGGTATTATACCTCATTACCAACTGTTAATGTCTCAACTGTAGATATCAAAAATATTTCATTATCATGGTAATAGAGGCTAAACTTTACTTTACCGCTGACATAACGACGGGACTCAAACAAATCTTTTATTTGTGATTTGTTAAGAGGGTATTTTTTGTCGATAAAATACACCTTTGACCGATCAAGATCAATTGTAAGTTTGGTGTATTTATGCTGACTAATCGGACAGTGAAAGTTGTTAAATTCCGCTAGCAACTTTTGATACAATTGTTCGAGATAATTAAAATACTCGCTGTCATCAGATCTGATGAGCGAAAGTTTTAACTTGTCACGGGTACCACTAAAGCATATGCCTGATGTTTCATTATTAATTTCAACTGTCAATGGTTTGTCGTCCATCATTAGATATTTGATTTTGCTACTGTAGCTATTTGTTACTGTCAAATTTTCAAGCATTATTTTTAAAGTTTAGATAAAATTTTAGTTTGCAAAGATAATGTCAAGTATATCTCTATCATCATGACAATACCCAAGTGCAAGTGTATCTACCCCATTTTCGCAATAACGTTTATCATCAAAATTGCTCAAACCGCGTTTGATAAGGACATCTGTTTCGAGCTTATGATGATTTGTCCGAATTGACATAGCTCTTATAAAACTAACACCGCCATCAAGCGCATACTTGTAGTCATCAAATTTTATAAACTTTTTAACAAAATCACGAGGCAGACCTTTTGCTTTTTTTGTTATTTTATTATTGTCTAACAATACGGCATACATTTTACTACGTAATCCGATAAAGTATTTGATAGCGCTCGAGTTCATTTCATCTTTGAACTTACCAATAACCTTTTTATTTGTGTCGTCATGAAATTTACTGTCACGTGGGTAATCAGAAAGATCAAACAGATATCTATTATCATGCATATCCTGATAGATGTCCTCACATTCGATTTCATATACGAGCGAATCAGTATCAGTAAATAATAATCTACTAGCCGGCCATTGATTTTTAACAAAATTATAATGAAAATCGTACATCAGCCACTTTGATAAATCTAACACTGAAGCTCCAACGTAGATCGGCTTGTTTAGTTTTAGATTTGTTTTTCTTCTTTGTATCGCAACAAGATTCTCATTAAATATTTTCATGCTCACAAAATCATCGTCTGACACAAGTTTGTTTCTGCGATTGACATCATTGACTAGTTCGATATTTACGCGTTTCCTAATATTCTCCATCGTCTTACCAAAAACAGAATTGTTCATCAGTTTGAAAAAGTTTTTCTCAAAATCAGTTTTTGCCGTAGCTCTTCTTGTAGTGTTCGAGTTAATATAACCTCTCATCCACGGTGACTGATTAAATTTTAGTACGCGATGAACTTTTCTCAACACGAGACCAGCATCGACTGCTTGTTTTAAAGCTTTGTAATGCAAAACATAATTACGTTTATGAAGCAAATTTGGTACTAGTTTCTTTACCATAGAATGTTGTCTTGGTAATGCTGACGCTTGTTGTTCTTCTGATAACAAACTATATTCTATAACCATCGATTCCGCGCAGAAAGGGTAATCGTTATGCAATTTGTGTAGCGAAGTTGGATAATCGAGATCAACTTCAACGAAATACGAAACATCGTCGGGTATCTTTTTTTCTGTCTCTGATAGAAATTGATCAGCCGTGATCCAATGAAATCCACCAAACGGCATTGGTTCTGCCATCGAATACCCGTACAAGTTATTGCAATCTAGATAAACTATATACTTCGAAGGAAGGTCAGGATTATACTCTTTCAAATATTTGTTGTTTGCTTCAGCATATTTCTTCGTTATCACGCTAATACCGCCTCGGATACCTTTTTCAATAAAATTGAACATATCAACGTCAGTCAGTAATTCCAACCTTACCTTACTAAACTTTAACAGAGCATTCCATGACAGTCCGGGGGCAGAATAATACCAGCAAGGATCTAGTCCGTAATTATTATAACTCACTTCTCGAAAACTTTCAAAAACATCTGCTAATAATAACACGTCAGTTTTCAAATACAAATTGTGGTAATCACCAAAAGTCTTACAATCAAACTCTTTCCAAATATCTTGTGCATACCTGTACTCGTCATCAGTGATATTTTCTTTTTTAAGTTGCGAGTAAAATTTGTCTTTGCTAGGTAAAGATGTTTCATCAAATTTACTCCAATCGTCGAGATATTCGTATGGAAAAACTCCTTTTTTAGCTAATAGATTAAATTTATCTCCAAAACAGTCTCTTAAGTTATCAAATTTACTACAACCTTTCACTAGCTCATCTAACGAGGCTGCCATAAACTGCAGGCTGTCAATAAAACGCAATTTACCTAGCGTAACTGACATGTACTTTTCAAAATTATTTGGGATGCATTTGATGATGTTATCGAGTTTTAGACGAGATTTTATATCAGGATCACCAAAAGCTTCTACTATAATATGGCTATCATATCCTCGAAAATTGTGAAGAATAACTGGAATAAAATCTGGAGCGTGAAATTTTAAATTACACTGGTCATGAGCCGCTCCACGATACTGTCCGGTCAAATGGCAATGGTCACGTACTTTTTTGTTGTCAGTATCAAAAGCTTTTTCACAAATATAACAAATTTTCGCTTGCTCGTGATCAGATTCTTGTTGAGGTGTTAATTTTAACATTGGAGTTACTTTTTTCAAACGATAAGTAATATTATCAACTTCATTAATCAACTGCTTGAGAAGCCAGACAGCTGGATTTTTACCACGATAGAGTTGGATTGGTTTAGATAATCTCGAATCAGCGCAACAAACTACCTTGTACGCTACTCCGCATGGAACATGATTTTGAATTTTTCTTGTACTCGATTGGTTAGGATCATTTTCTACGCCAAGTACAGGTTGAAGTAAGCATTCGAAATCGACGTATATGACGAAAGGAATTTTTAGTTTATGATTATGATGGACAAACTGTAACACGCTATCTTTTTTAGATGGCATTGTTATTCTTTGTACGTCACTACAGTACTGCAAATGCTTTTGTAATGTTTCATTGTCTCTACAACCGTGCAAGCAGCGATAACAAAAGAACTTTTTGTTGTTATTTTTATTATACTGTCTTCCAACTAGTCTGTTAAAGTTTTTGATCCAAACGTAATGATTTTTATAAAACAGTAAATTGATAGTCGATTGTGAAGCTTTTTCTGAAATATACCTCGGATAGACATTTTCTTTTTCATCTAATCCGAAAACGTTAATCGAAATATTATTTTGCTTTTCAAACTTTGGTATTTGATTTTCTGCCACTGGAAAGTCAATACCAGCACAATTTAATCTTGACACGTGACTGATATACTTCTCAACACGATCAGCATTTTTTTCTGCTGGAAATAGCGCGGAAAGAACAGCCCATTGGAAACATTTGCTATCGACGTTTTTTATGTTTATACAGCACTGTTTATTTTTTATTTTTGGTGGCAGGTCGATATACGAACTACCGCGTAATGCGTCATATTTCATCGTGTGAAACAAAATTTCCTTGATCATTTCAAACTTCCAACCCGAACCTAATTCGGTAAATTCTTCTATTTTTTTCCAAATTTCTTGGTGTATTTCATTAGATAGTGACAAAAGATCACTACCAAGTAAAACACGTCTAGATTTTGCGTTGATGTAAGGGTCTGCAATTTCCTTGTTAGTAGATTCTTCCGTCAAAAGTAGTTTTGAAAATATAACGTGATATTGCACTAACAATCTTAGACCCTTGTGTTTTTCAAGCTCACGTTTTACAGTCGTCTGTAGCAGATGAAAGAGATTTGTTTCAGAAAAATTTACTAAAACGTTTTGATTATCAAACTGATAACTATTGTCAAAACCTGTAAAAGCAGTCGCTATTTTATCAGGTTCTCCCATAAGACTTCTCTTGGCTATATCACGCAATTTCAACATTATTATACTATAGTCTAATATCTAATTGATAATTTACCACACACTGCGCATGCGCTAAACAACAATTAGAGATAAAAAAATATCACCTATAATATAATGACAGTAAATCTGACAAGCGCACGTGAGCAAGAGGAATATTACGTTTACCAAAAGTACAACCTGTACGCTGGAAATGCACTTGGTTCGGTTATTAATATCATTACTGGAATATCTGTTGGTAAAGCAACGCCAGCGGGTTATACGATTAGTGTAAAGGGAGATAATACTGAAAGAATTACGATGTTTAGAAAAGATTTTATTTACACGTTATTTTGCGATGACATTCCAGAGGGGAAACGAGTATATCATTATAACGGTAAAGTCACTGATGATAATATTGAAAATTTATCCTTACAAGATGAGTTTCAGCCGCATCCGGTCTTTGATTTATACGAGGCTAACGATCGTGGTATTATAAGAAACAGAAAAACTAAAAAAGTTCTTAGTTCTATGAACAATATGGGATATCTTATAGTAACTGTTAGAGGAACATCGACAGATCGAGTTTGTTATACTGGTCATAGGTTTGTTTACGAGGTGTTCAACGGATCTATACCCAATGGTCTGGTTATTAATCATATCAATAATGTTAAAACAGACAATCGATTGGAAAATCTGGAGCTAGTGACCCAACAGGAAAATGTGAGAAAAGGACGAGGTGGTGGTATTAATTTTAGATGCCCCATAAAACCTGTTATTTCGTTAAACCTTGAAACGGATGAGGAGATCAAATTCAAATCAATTACAGCTGCGGCGAAATATTATAATATGAATCCCAGAGCAGTAAAATTTGTAGCTGATGGAGCAACAAAATCAGCTTTTTCAAACAAATATGATGCTAGTATTATTTTTAGATATGATGATTAATAATATTTTGTAATTCGGTTTTAGTCAAACAATGATGAGCAAATGCTATAATATCATCGCAATCAAATTTTAGCGTCGTTACTGCACTTTCATTAATTTTATTTTTTTCTGCTTCTGTTAGTAATATTTTATGAGAATCACCTTGCATTACAATAACGTCAACGGAATATGAACTATAACCTGACAAGCATTTTCTTACCGCTTCAGTCAGTTCGTGGTAGTTTATTATATTAACTTTTTGGTGATATTTGACCTTGTCAGTCATCTTATAACAACAAATTAGATAAAAAGTATATTATAATATGGATATGATGAAACGACTTGCTAGCGATAAGGTCTCCACAATCTCTAATGATATGATAGACAAATCCATTGGTTATAACGAAGATGATATTTTATATAACAACGAGTCTGATGATGATGAAATAGTCACCGTCGTTAACAGATATAATTATAGCAGACCAACCACTGGAAAATATAATGTCAAGTATCACATTGCTAAAAAAATTATAAAATTTAATTTTACCGTTACCGAACAGCAGGTATTTTTACAGTTAATCAGACCTTTTTTAAACATCAAAATTCCAGACCGACAGAAAAATATAAAATTTGATTTCATCTTTGTTAAGATTTTTAATCTTATGACGATCTCTGACGATCGCAGACAATATCTAATATCATTATGTAAACCAGTAAAATGCAAATCTATCAAACGAAAGTATGAGGAAATTTATAATAGCATTATTTCACAGTCGATAAAATCGACCGGGTTGGAATCCAACTGTTAAATTTGTCACTATACCCACGCCATTTGACTAAACTTTTATCTCCTTTTTTCCTAATCACTTTTTCGATAACGAAAACATCTTGTTCAGTTTTTTGTAGTTCTTGTTCGTAAAAACTACCTACTATAGGCTCACCTGCCAGATCTTTTAACGCGTACGTTACAGGTACTGTTAAGAGTACTTTATCAACCACAAATACTTCTTCGCTCCAGTTTGGAGTAAATCCTTTTTCAAATATCTTTTTAGTCAAAGAGATTCTAACTTTATCACCGACCTTAAATTTATGTCTGCGGTACATGTTTTCGTTTGCTAATATTGGATTTTTGATAGCGTCATTGGGTGACATTTTGATGGTTCGATGTTTCGTGTTATTATATTCGCCTACGATTTGAGAAAGGTCATCGATGTACCTGTTGGTGTTTTTAGCTGTCATATGTTTATGTAATTTTTCGTTTAGCGTGCGATTAAATCTCTCGACAACAACGCTTTTGCCTTCGTTTCCTGTAACGTATTTTTTAATATTATTTTGTTCTAGAAACTGCTCAAACTTTTTGTTAAAAAACTCGGCTCCATGATCAGTCCAGATTTTGTTTGGTTTTCTTTCAATACTCGTTATTATCTGTTTTAGCGCATCAGTGATTGACGTTCCTGTTTTATCTGAAACTGGCACACTAAAAGCGTATTTGCTGAAAACATCTATAACGTTAAACAAATACTTCTTTGGAGCGCCATCAGCGCCAACGTTAAACTGAGCCAGATTGGATACATCTACCAAATCTATTGCCCAGATATCATCTACAGCGTTTGCAACAACTTTACGTCTCGGAAACTTTTTTTTTTAGGTCTGTGCAGCTCGACTGCAAGATCATCGTATAATTCTTTTCCGAGTCCGAGTTTATATTTTGCTCCTATCATTCCTTGAACAAATCTTCTATCAAAACGTTCTCGTAGATTTGTTGGCTCCATATCATGTAATTCGTCTAACATTACTTTATCACAATCTGCTTTCGAGTTTTCATGATCACGATAACAGATATCATGACGCATTGCTATTGCATCCACTTGATTATAAGGCTCTTGTCCTGGCAATGGATTGTCGTTTTCATCTAGTTGTTGATCTAGCGGATTGTAAGGACCTGTATAACGATGACCTGGCAAAGTCCAACCGCCTTTTGGTTTTGGTAATTTTCCAATAATTTTATGTATATCTATACCTAACCCTATTATTTCTCTGTTGTTACAACGTTGACAGTACGTAATGATTTTATCTTGTTCTATGCAAAGATCTTTGTCACAATCACAATTGCATTTCATTTTATTTTATTTTGTTTCATAAGATTAATCGTCGATCAAGATAACTCTATCAACGCTAGATCCTACTTGTTTTTTCAAAAACATACTTTTCTTTCTACCACAGATTGCACAAATACTTTTTAACATCGTTCTATTATTTTTCGTTTTTTCCGTCATCTCATCCTTGTTCTCTGTTTTAGTTTTGCATTTGAGACAGTATGTTGACATTATTATATCAAGGAGTTTAGATAAAATTGATTGCAATATTATCATTCGCATGAGAAGGAAGCTTATCAAATTGTAAAATAAACTTTAAAAAGTTTTTACTCCCAGAGCTTTTACTCTGGCGCATTTGTCTAACAAACATGATACAATAATAACCACAAGCTGATGTTCCAATCGGCTGTAGTTGATTAGACGAATAATTTATTTTATCAAATTTTTTAAAAATATATTTTTTTATGAGATCGCTTGGAGGAAGTCCGAACGAATCAAAATAATTGTTATCGTGGACAGCAACCCAGTGGGTGCCAGAGCCATCATTGAAGTTTTCAATATTTACAACACAAGAACCGCCTGTTGGTACGTCATCGAGTTCA
This sequence comes from Potamilus streckersoni, assembly GCA_016746295.1. Lineage (NCBI taxonomy): Eukaryota > Metazoa > Mollusca > Bivalvia > Unionida > Unionidae > Potamilus > Potamilus streckersoni. The sequence goes on along the minus strand of JAEAOA010002337.1, from coordinate 2,199,202 downwards.
TCCTTGGAAAATACTCCTCGAAATCCAACAACGTCCTTCAATTTTTCAATGATGTCAAAATTGCTCAATAACGTCTGGTCCCTGGTAGAGTTAATCCGCGTCCGATTCCTAGTAAGTTTGGCAGCAGACTTCCCGCTAGTCCCGCCAAAAGTGGAGCGAAAGGAATAATTCCTCCTTGTTTTGTTTGTTTGCGTTTTGTTGTTTTCTTTTTTTTCGATGATTTTGTTTTTTTTGGCGACTTTTTCGTTGGCATTTTATTTTATACTGTTACATAAAACTGAGTGACTATGTCACTGCCGATAGATTTGTTTGATACCACGACCTTCGACTGCTTTCTTCGTTGCGCCAGAGACTGCTCCTGACGCAGCCGCAAGTCCAAGTGTACCAAGTACTGGTAAAACTTTGCTAGCTATTACTGATAACGCTGGTCCTAAAAATCCACCTTCTTTTGACATTGCAGTTACCTGAGAAACAGATAATTTCAGCACAAATGGTTTTCCTTTGTCGAGTTTATTGATTTGTTGTTGCGTTAGCATGACTTTTACTGCAATTTTATTTGAAGTTTCCGGAGAGATCATCAAAGAAACAGAGCTGCGTTTAGCAACAGCTGCTGATAATTTTTCAACTTGACCAGATGTTAGGTATATTTCTCGAGTTGTGTATTTGGTTTTCATAATGTTATATCCAAGTTGTTAGATTAAACTTGTACTGTCATTCTTCCTTTGATTGAATCGATGGTCAGAAATCGATCACTAACCAATAGCGCGTATACGTTATACTGTTCACCTGGCACATTGCCCAGTGTCCACGTGACCTCAATATCTGCAGTCGATCCCACAACACGCTCCAAATGTTTTGATACGTCAAAATAAAAGATGGGATAGAGCGTTCGAAACTCTTCTATTGATATTTGAGATCCACTGTCCGCGTTCTGATATTTTTGCATTGCTTCCATAAGATACATGTACGGCCGAGAGATGTTTTTGGTGGCGTCTTCGGCAAAGTTACATTCGATTGCACGTTCGGGATACTGTTTGGAATTTACTCTCACAAATATTCGTCTAACGTCTGGGTTATCGAATACGGAGTTGTTTATTTCCTGATTGTTACGACGTGCTTGTCGTTGAAATACGACGAACAAGTGTCGCGGTAGTTGTTCGCTGGGCGTGGTCGTTACACGCCATGTGTAATCAGTCGCGTTGGGAATGGCTGTTTGATAAATCCTGTTCTGTTGGAAGTGTATCTTTTTTGTAAAGGTGGCTAGTAAAGATTCGAGCTCCATCATTTTAGCTAATGAAGGGACAACCCGAGGCATCCACAGTGCTAATCTTGTAATAGAAAACTGTCCCTCAGCCACTCCACCGGCGTGTATTATACAATCGTTTTGATCAGCTCGATCTAATATAAGCGTATGTTTTATTCCTCGAAACACTTTGTTATAATCACGGCAAAATCCAAAGATTGTACTTAACGGAAGCATCATCGTTATTTGGCAAGATTCTGCGGCAAATGCTTTTCGTTTGGTAAATCCCTCGTTATATCTTATGTTACGTGCACTAATAACACCGTTTATTAAATTTAACATTGCAACACCATCTGCGGCTGCATCTGGTGGAGTTATACCAAGATTACGACAAGCGGCAATAAGTGAAGCTCTTGTGGCGTTTGCATCAGCAGCTGCACCTGGTGCGGCTATACCAAATTTGTTAGCATTAGCAATAAGAAAATTTCTTACAATTATAACATCTGCAGCGGCATCAGCTCCATGTATAATAACACCTCTTGAAATAAACTCGCTCGACACAGTTGCCCCTAGTCCAGTATCTTTGAACCACATCATATTTGTGGCTATTGATCTGGAATAGTCATCGCTAAACGAAACGATGTTTAGTATTGTACTCGCTATGGGTAAGTGCATCGAAATATCTTCTACGGTTTGATTGGCCAGTTGGTATCGTGCACTCTTAAACAAACTCCAACCATTATTGACGAGAGCGATTTCTACATTAGCTGCAATATCAGCACCTGCTGCATCTAATATTCGGCCACGCACTTCTAACATTGCCTTATGGGGTAGTAGAAACACGTCCTCGTCTCTTGTGTTAAAAGTTCTAACCCCAGTTTTATTCGGTTCGTTCGAGTTCTCATCGAGATACTCGACATACTCTAATTCTGTTACAGCATCGTCAGTATCAATTTCTTCTGCAAAGTCGATATAGTTTTTAGCTGACATTTATTTTATAATCGTTACACAAAATTAAAAGGCAGCAGGGGTCATCGGTTTTGTTTTCTTTACAAGTTTACGTACTATTTCTTCACCACTCGGCGACAATAATTTTTTTGTTGTAGCTATCATAGCTCGTTTTGTTTCTTCTGTTGGCGCAATATCTGATATTACTCGTTTTATTTCAGACACCGTAGGTGTTGTTGAAGGTCCTTTAATCTTATCAGCAATCTTTTGCCCTACTGCAGTGCCTGCTGAAGATGCCGCCCCTGTAGCGAAAGCTTTACCAGCGTCAAGTGCAATGGGCGCTACTTTACGCGCGATTCCTGGAATATTCTCTGCAATTGTTGTAAATATATTTCCAAAAAATCCACCTACAATTTTTCTTCGATAAACTTTTCTTCGTCTCATTTTATAAAATTATGTACACAAAATCACATGCCTAAGCAGTGCGTAGGTGTAAGTAATACGTGACTATCTCGTTGTTCACGTCTATTTGTCGTCCAGATTGGTCTGTGAGTTGCATTGTAATGCTTGTAATTTGATTCTCCGGTGTTATTGGATAGTAGATAATCTGTCGCGGATTGATTTGCATGAGAGAACCTGGTGGGACTTCTGGTGAGAAACTGTAGATCGTTTGCCCGCGGTTGCCTTTTGACGTATAAGATCCAGATGCGATAGAGCAATTGATGAGTATTGTATTTACTTCTGTGATATCTACTGGTAGTTCTCCATCAAATGTCAAAGATTTATCTTCACCGGTGGTATAGTATAAAACTCTAGTAAAACCTAACATCTTTCCAAAACTTCTTTCTTCAAAGATGACTTTCATATTTCTTTTCACTGTTATCCTAGCTCGTAAGGTGTTATAATTCGCCGCTAATTCGAAATTATCAGCATTCCCACCAGCTTTTGTTAGAAGCTCTTTTATTGTTCTGTTTAGATCAGTAATGTTATAAGCTCCTTGTGGAATCTGTAGTTTGTATTGTATATCAATAAACTCTTTTTGTGATGTTGGAGATTGTTTAACATTAACGATTAAAATTTCATCATTAATCCCAGTTTTAATATTCGGCATGGCGTTCCAACAAGTACAAGAAATTAATCCAATCTCATACTGTTTTGCAGGATCTAGTTCTATTGGTGGGTTGTAATTTACTGTAAAATTCGCGCTGTTTCCTGTTATTTGTGACGAATCAAGCAATAATGTTGTTTGCATTATACTAATATTTTAGATAAGATCGCGGTGTAAAATTTCGTACTCAGATGATGTTAGTAATCCACTCGATCTTAGATGATCAAGTATATCAATAATTTCGTTATCAATCTCTACACTTTCATTACCAGCTTCTTTAGAGGATATCAACAGCATTAGCCGATCGACTATGTCTGCGTTTGATGTAAAAACTTTAACTCCACCTCCAGTTCTTTCTTCCGGTAATCTTTTATCTCGCTTGTTTTCATATTTTTTGAGTAGTCTTATAAAATTCCAACTTTTCTTATAACCTCCTGGTTTATTTCGGTATTGTTTTGCTGTTTTTAGTAAAATTTCAGCCATAATTCCTTCTCTAATATAATTGAGTAATGTTGGAATATTTCCTTCATCTTTTTCATCTTTAATATCATCATCAGCATTTTCACCAAATTCTACAATTCTTTCTAATTTTTCTATCAAATTATCATAGTTTTCTTTTGGCCAATCTCGAATACTATTAATATCAATGATATTATTATTTTTCATAAACTCTTCATACTCATCATATTCTATTTTAAATCTAGCTTGTCTTCTGTAAATTTTTATAGTTTCTTCAAAAGGTATCATTTTTATCACACTTTCTTGTAATATTTTTTGTTTCTCAGTTAATTCTTCAGTTTGTTCTGATAATTTTTCCATCATACTTCTTATCTCATCTGGATTAACCGTCAATCTTGTTATTGCGTGTTGAAGTTCAAGAGGATTGTTCATTAGCCTGTCAAACTCAGCTTGTCGTGCAGCAGGATCAGCAATGTTTCTTACAAGTTCGTTTACAATTTTTACAGTTTCTTCTTTTGATCTTTCTCCAAGTAAACCAAACAAACCCTTTTCTTTCATTTTTGCTAGTTCTTCTGGAGATAATGTTTGTATTTCTGGCTGCTTGCCAAGCATCGCCTCAGTAACAGGTTTGAAAAATTTGGTTCTTTCTTCTTCTGCTTGAACTTGTCCACGTCGAGCTTCTTCCACCTTTTTCTTAAAAGCCGCACGAGTTTCGAGAAACTTTTTTAGTAATTCGATTTTCTGTTGATGTTTGTCCATTATTTTTATACGCTTTACAAAATTATATCATAGAAACGTCTCAAGGCAACAACGAAACATCTTGGTTGGATCACGCGCTAGCTTGTCAAATAAAAAGAAACTATATCTATCTTTAGTTGCTCGATGATATAATTCGATAAATTTATCTTTTGTAACATCACCACATTGTTCGTTTGCAATATTTCTCACATCCACATTATCTAGTCCGGGAAATAATATGAAACAACCCGTATTTCGCCTAATAAACCTATCAACATTATAAAAACCTTGGGCAAGATAAACAGAATTACATCTTTTATTACGTGATAGTGAAAAATATGATCTAATCTTGTTCATTTCCTCATTGTTTAGCGGAATATCATCAAAGACGATTATCTTCTGCTCTGACGAATCGAGTTCATTCACTGGAACGAGTTCTTCTGGTTGTTTTATCAAAAATATATCATCACCAATGCCAAGTTCATCACGAAGTTTATCATTATACTCGTTTAATAATTTGTATTTGTCTTGTTGGGGGTTGATGGTGTAAATATACACCTTATCATAGTTAAAGTTATTATTGAGTAAAAGATTTAATAACAAATTTGTTTTACCAGATCCAGTTCGCCCAACAATAAGATAATGACAGTCTGGAAGTTCATTGTTATGTTTATGCTTCACCAATCGCTCGGTGTCAAAGTTTATTATCTTCGCCATCGTATAATTTTATGTTATATTAAACCAACAATTTTGTGTAGAACGGTATGTATAATGAGCTACTATACAAAATTTGGAACATTAGCAGTAGATTTATTAACAGAAGGTTACCAGGGTGACTTATCCAAGTATGCGACTCTTGATAAGCTCAAAAATGAAATCAACAATTTGTTAAACGTTGCAAGTGTAGATCCAAATGAAGTTGTAGTTTTCCAGGACAAACAAGGACGATTAAAGACGAGTAATGTACAACTATCAGATGTACTAGTACGAAATCCTACTGCAGTTGCTAATAATATTGTTACTTTTAATAATCAAGGTAAGATAGAAGATTCGGGTAGGTCAGTTAACGATTATGTTAGAAAAGCAGGTGATTTATTTACGGGAAACATTGTTATGAACCAGAACAAGATCACATACCTTGGAAACCCAACTGAGGATAATGACGCTGCTACTAAGAAATATGTTGATGATCAGGAATCAAAGTACGTGTCGGCGCATGGCGGTATAATGCGTGCATTTCTCAACATGAACAATAATGGCATCAATAATCTTAGAACACCAGAATCTGATTTTGATGCTGTAACAAAGAAATATGTTGATGATATCAACAATGAAATCACCAAGTTCAAAACTGATTTTACTAATCACATCACCACGTTTTTAAATTTTCGCAGAAACATAAACAAAACCAATAACGAATTTTTTGGAAGTCCGCCATCTGTTGATATTACACTCGATAATATTAACACAAAACTCAACGATATTATTAGTGGAATTCCTAGTATTGTTGAGAAAACGAGTATGATTAAAATTCCTCACAAGCAGATTAAAAATATTGTCTATACTGTTGCTTCTGGAATGTCTACTTGGTCGCCGCAAAATAACACTCTCAAACATACTGCAGAGGTCACTGGTGTGTATAGATTGTCCGTGTTGAGCAGTGCAAAGTTTAATATATTTTCCTTATTTCCATGGCGTCACTCGACTGATAATTTCTCTGGAACCGTGTCTATTGTGTTAAACAAAGATGTTGAAGAAACTTTTATGCTAATAGCAGATGACAAAAAATTAACTGCTGCGTCATATTGGTATTGTCTGGAATTTGTGGCTGAAACACCTCAACTAGTTACTTAATCAAGCCTGAGATTATGTGAACAAATATTATAATGAAAAAAAGTATAGTTGATTTCAATCATATTTCAAAAGATATTCCAGAACAGGATGTTGACGCACTAATACAATACTACAAATATTATCACAAAAAACTTTGGTGCGTAAAAAAATGTTACAAATATTATAACAAAATACTTCGAGTAATATCATATCTACCCTTGTTAATGACTAGTTCTGGCATAATTTCAAGTGGTATATCATTAAACCCGTTTTTGTTAATCATATCCGGTGTTGGTGTTTCTCTTACAGCAGCTTGTAAAAAAGTTGAACCTAAAATTTCGATAAAAAAGCACGGCTGCTTAACATCAATTATAACTTACAAAAAACTACTTGATCAAATAAGATCTTACCTACGAGGAGTAAAATATAGTATGGACGATTTAATACGTGAATTTCGTATTATTGACAACATGTTAACAGATATTCTACCCATGAGGATCAGCAAATATGAGAAAGATTATCAAAAGAAGTATGATATAACATAAAATTTTATATAATACCACTTACCTTACTGGAATTCTAATGCGTAATTTAGTCCACAATCGCCACGCTCTGCTAAATCGTAATGATTTGGAAAATTGAGTCTGACACATCATTTTGCTTATTCTAGCAAATCACGTAATTAAATTTTACCTGTTACCTAGGTATTTTGCAACAGGTGTTCTATTGTATTTGTTTGGAGGTCTAGAGGGGTTGTTGAGCTCGGATTCTTAGCGCAATTATTGATTGCAACAGGTGTTCTATTACGTTACCTAGGTATTTTGTATTTGTTGAGCTCGGATTCTTAACGCAATTATTGATTGCAATAGGTTTTCTATTACGTTGCCTAGGTATTTTGTATTTGTTTGGAGGTCTGGAGGGGGTTGTTGAGCTCGGATTCTTACTTTCTCCTACTACTGTAGTTCTCGAAAATTATCAGTACCTTCGAGAGACAGAAAAACGTACTTCTCGAGAACTTCGTCAGAAGTGCCTCATCAGAAACAGAATGTTTCATTACCGATTTGTGTGATTCTTTGATAAAGTTACAGAAGCTATAATGCCAAGCGACAGAAGAAAATAGTTTAGGACCAGCCGTTTAGCACGATAGTTTGAAAAAACGCGTCTGGATCGAGTTAAGGCACCAATTTAAGTTTACACCCTCCAAAGTCACAGATAGAATTCAGCACATTCAACAATCTAACAAAGAGTGTCACATCACCGATGGAAAAGCTACACTTTTCAAGACCCATGTTTCCTCTCCGAGAGGATGCAGAGAAGCATTCTATGGGCCAAGCAACAGAGTTAGTTGAACTCCTTTTACCACATGCAAGCATATCGAAAGACCTTGAAATGCGCTAACTTCTAGACGTCTTGGCTCCACACTACATGTTAAAAGTGTACCTTTAAGCGATTTGCGAAGCCCTTAAGTTTCGAGGACCCGATTTCGCTACGGAATAAATATTCACGTTTATAATCATCAATAACTTTTCAAGGCCATTATCAGTATCACCAGGTTCTACGTAAATTTTAGTTTGAGAAACATGACGTCGGATTTAAAAGTCCGAGGCTATACATTTATTTCGGATAACAGTAATGTTTAACTTTAGAAACCTTCATTGAGAAGGAAAAAAACGAATTAACTGCTCTTCTTGTCTGCAAACCTGTCGTCCTAAGCTCTACAAACATCGTTTGACGTAAGGTTGACAGCCAAAAATTTGGCTTTTAATTATTGCTTTTGTGTGCTACCTGCAGAAAGCTCGTGCGTAGCAACATCCCCATGGCCCATATTTTTAAGAGAAAAAATTATACCTTTTTTCTCCAAATCGTTTTCTTTGAAAATGAACGCTACATCCATATATGCATCCTGAACAGGAGGATGAAAGAAAGAAAAAGACGTAAGTGGATTTCATCTTTTTTATTTCAACTGCATGCAAGAGACCAGCATTCACGTTCCTAATTTCTGCATCCAAGAATTTATCTTTCTCATTGTCTCCACTGTAGCACGATTCCAGGAAGACCTATAAAAGCTCTTCCCGATTTTTCACGACGGATCCCAGACCTTATCGACGACATTTGGAGTCATGAGGACACATAGTGTTGCAGAAACTAGTTATCGTCATGCTACGGTGATAACTAACAATATCTCGGCATATGAAGGACACTTTCGGATGAAATGATGCTGAGAACAAAATATTGAATGCATCAAAGTCACCATGAACAGAGCCAAAGTTTTTCATGTGAAAGTGGTTCAAATACAGGGTAAAGATTCCACTAGTCATTAGGTCACGCTTTTGAGTTGAATACATAAAATGGTTGGAATTACAGAAATGCCAAAGTGTATTTTCCATTTTTCAATACCGAAGTAAAATAACACGTATACCTGCCGCATTGCCTGACAGTCGGTTTATCTACCACAACAATCTGTACCCCGAGTAACGAAAAGCCTTCTATGGTTGGTATCACTCTCACCCTTCTAACCTCTTCAACATTCAGGAAAAAATGATAAAATATTATTGATCCGATGTGGACATTTTACTCCGTTTCTGTGGAAAATTTCGACCATTGTTTATGGTACATAGAATGATCAGTACTTTGGTCAGTCTACCATCCCATTCCATATTGCACCGCAACCAGTTCATGTCCAAGAACACACTGTCTATCAGACGCGTTTAAGTTCTTAGTCCATCAAGAGTTAATACTCAACCAGAGCTCTATGTTGGTTAATTTACTTATGCGTTAAGAAACGTAGGAGCGTAGGAGGCGGAAAGATATTTGGAAATGTTTCGGTGGATGGTTAGGACCTAGATGACAACAAAATGGTCTATGAAATTCATGAATATCTCTTTCACGGATGCCATACCTCTTTTCCTCAAAGACACAATAAACACGTTTGAATAATTGCACGAGAAAATGTACCAATGATGCCTGAGTTTAGAACAACAAAGGGACTTAGTGGTAGAAATCTAAGACCAGGACTACGATCGACGTTTCAAACCAATCCCTAGTTTTTACGCTTTGTGAAAAGTTAGGACGTGGTGAAGGTGAAACCCCAGATCACAGGCGACAGATTTTGTGAAGGACGAAAGAATATCACACGCTTGCTGAGCGACATGGACGAATCGCAAAGAGAGGAAATCAGATACCTCCATGTGTGTTTTGTTGTATCCTTTGTGTGCACATATTGTTTCTTTCTATCAGTACACCCTCAAATTTCTACAGAATACATCAACGTGGAACGCATCTGTCGATATGAAAGTTTGATAGAATTCAAAATCTTATCTCCCACAATTCTGCACCATCCCGTTTTACCCCATCGTTGTCAAGGAAAGCGGATGTTTCTGTTTTGCCGTACCTTTGCAGAAACCTTGAAACCTGTAACCAAAACCAACGTTGTTATCACGAAGCGGAAGAACGAATTTTGATAGTATCGTCGGTCAACGAGGAATTGTTTCCTGCTCTGGATCTGTAATACCACTTTTAAATAGTCCACATAATGGACCTCTTTCCTAACACAACAATTTACCAAAAGGATGAAGATTCACAATAAGGCATTGTTTTTTTTTTTTTGCTTTTTACTTGGATCAATTTTTGAAACTCAAATATGAATCAGCAGCTATCTCTCCTGGTGTCAGATACTCAAAAGGCAAACAAATTTCAAAGAATGGTACCGTTCCACTGAAGGCATCACTTTAAACCACGTAGAAAAAAAGCGAAGGAAGACGCTTGTTAGCCAGTTTGCAAATTGCTTGTGAGAAAACGATGACACTTATGGACAACAAAAAATTAAATACACTGAAATTGTTCTAGAAGATATAATATTAATTGCGAAGAACAACCAGAGTGTTTATCTCCCGACGAGTTTGGAAACGTCAAAATGCATACCAACTATAAAGTCAACGGGTTGACGCTGGCCTATCGAACGAGTCAAATGGTAAACCTTTGGCGTGATGAAAGAAGCTCTGCAGTCCGGAGAGGCTCAACACTTCCTCGCGACCACCTTGGATCCGCACAAAATTATACTGTTAGAATATCACCAAATTGTCAGTCACTCTTTGGAAAAAGAAATCAAATCGTGAATCGGAAACGAGTACTACTTCTAAAAACAACACTATACCTTGCGAACACGAACGTTATGAAAAATGGAAGGCGTGCAAGACGGACACTTTATTTGGACTACAAAAGCAGATCTAGAATGATGAATCATTACATCTTCTACTATCTCCAAAAGAAAGATATTTTTTTTTTTGTAAATAACGTAGGACATTTAGACCGGGACTCACGTGCGTATAAAATATTGCCATACCACGACCTTTATCAGTAGCATTACAACCGATTCAGTGGAAATAAATCAAATACAATTGTTTGGAGGGTTACCAAACATTTTTTTTTTTAAAAAAATTGTTTCCATTGAATGTGAGATATCATGTGGCGTGCATGCCAGTGACTACGTTTCTGGAATTTCGTATGCCAACACATTCGTTGTGGAATATTTCTGAACAGTTTCTGCAAATACAAGATTATTACAATCATTATATTAGTACACAAAATAAACATTGCGACTCGAAGCGATTCAAAACACATTTGACATCATACTTTCATCAACAATGTTGTACAGACTTGTTAGTAATCCACTTTAATCATTTTGCTTTGCATATTATCGATGTACTTATCAATTCGGATATTATGTGTTTTCGTAACTTAAATTTTTGTCAACAAAAAACGTGTCCTCAAAGTAAACAATCGTTTGTCTTATCCATGTGATTTTTAGAATTATTAACACCTTCATTATGGCTACATTATGGCTACATTCTCTTTTAACTCTAAATCTGTTTACAAAGTCATTGCTGAAAAGTTAGACAGTTCAAACTGGGAGGCACTCTATCTTCACCACTACTTTAACATGTTGATGGTTTTAATCGAATGGTTCGGGCGAAACCGAATTGGAAAGCGTTTGATCACTCACAAAGACTAGCTGATGGAGCTTCCACCACAACACATTATGTGGTGTTACACAGAGGGAAAATCGGCTTACAAACTCCTTCAAAAAAGTCAAGGAGATTTCATGGTCCTTCTGGAAGGCATTTCTTGTGAAGACAAGCAAGGAGAGCGTGTCACCCGAGTCAAACACATATGGCTGTCTTTGATGGTGTGTTACAAGAAGACCAAGAAGATATCAAACTTTTACAAGCAAAAGGCATCGTCGGTCTCAATGCTCAAGTGCAACAGTTAGGAACTCCTTGGTTGACTTTTACGTACGATAATGCCACTCAAATATCACACGCCTATTTACTCGTCAATTGAAAACCCACCTCTCCCGATTATTTGAGATTTCGTACCATTTGTTTCAGACTCGTTTCAGGAGGGAGCTCTCGTCATTTAAGAGTCCACATAGAAGGGTGAAAGTGACCTACAAACAATCGATGGAATTCTCATCTTAAAACCGATTTGCACGCTTTGAAAGTTGATTCTTTTGACGCAAGGAAAATAAATTCCCTAATATACATACACACACAATCAGACACGTATGAACTGGATTCAGTAATATGAGGTTACAAGGAACATATTCCATGGAGGAGTGCTCAATAGCAATTATATTTTCTTGATCAACGCATATAGAGTATTCTTGAAAAAGACGATAAAGTAGAAAGATAGTTTTATGTTTATATTTTGTCTTAGCTATGAAAATCCACAACGACGTCAAGCTGTAAATAGGTTACTGCTTCAACGGTTGAATTGTACTTTTGTTTTGGAGAAGTTTCTTCTTCTGATTATTCTGATTAGACATGTTGTTTATTTACGAAACAATGGTGACTGTTTTTGTTATTGATTGACACTGTGTGCACATGCTCTTTCCTCTTTGTATCACTGTGGATAATGTTATCAATCGAATTTATAAATAGAAGTGATGTTTTTAATTCACTTGTATATGTATGTATGTATGTATGTATGTATGTATGTATGTATGTATGTATGTATGTATGTATGTATGTATGTATGTATGTATGTATGTATGTTATATATATATATATATATATATATATATATATATATATATATATATATATATACACACACACAATCAGACACACACCAGACAGAGTAGAAAGTGACAAAGTAATTGATATCATTAACATAATTTATCGGAGTAGCTATGACTCAGTTGAACGAATTACAGCACCCATCACCATGCATGCGCATGCATTCGTGCGTTGCAGATACATCCGCATATAGACCCAGTTATTATTTCTCATCTAAGTACGCGGTCACTAGAGATTCCTACGATAGAAATCGCGATTTAAAGAGGTTATTATAGAAATACCAATATACTCTAAACACATTGGAAAGTGCATTCCCTCTGCTCCTACAACATAATGCTTGATAAAGTTAACATACTTTTTATATAAGAACTTACATTATCGAATAGGTTAGAAACGGTTTTAATTCGCACCTTATCGAGATTCGAATCTGGATCCACGAGTTACGACATCCATCACCTTGCCAACACGCATCGGTCCCTACTTAGAGAGATTTTAATTCGTTAATTGTGGAGATATCCGTTGCGTTTTAAACAGTTTATATACATCACAGAGATTAACTTCCAATTAGATATCTGCAACCGATACTGGAATCGGCTCAATTACTAAATTCATAGATTTACGAAAGACGCATCTTCAAGTTTATGTTACTGTTTCTTTGCACATCGAACTGACTCAGTGATCTGAACTTCATTATTTGCTCTCGTCTCAAATTCTATGACTGCTAATTTGGATGTGAACTGTGTGTTGTAAAACCTATTTCGATCGGTTTCGGAGTGTTACGGTAAATTCTAATCTGTCTTTTTGGCTTTATTTCATTGAAGGTCACCTGTCATACCTTAACATATTTCTTTTTACATCAGATTTGCATCACATGATTATATGTAGCTATTCCCACAAAAGAATAAAAAATTATTATTTTGAAAGAAGAAATAATTTAATTACTCAAAAAAGTTTCACTATAGTTCTGGGACAGGAAAAATAATAGATTATCGTTTCCCGATAAATACAGTAAATACAATATATATATATATATATATATATATATATATATATATATATATATATATATATATATATATATATATATATATATATATATATATATATATCGATCTCATCACACTTCACTTAAAAAAGTTGTGTATTTGCTTTCAGATGTTTAGAGTGAAAAGGCCAGGTAAAAACAATAAACTACCAACACCTAAAGGATTGTGGTACTACGATTAGGTCAGTTTCGTTTATGCTTTACAACTCAGTACAAGGGCCCCGAGTGGTCTAAAGAGCTTCCCGTTACGGATCACTGCCGTCTCACCTCTATCTGTGTGTGTTCTAGTCTAAGATTTGGCGAGTGGATATATAAGAAAGCTTGCCAGTAGCTTGTCGTTGGTCGGTGGTTCTTTCCGCGGATTTCCTGGTATCCTCCTCCACCATTACTACTTGCTTGTAAGCAATTTTTCTTGATAGTGAAAAAACATTTGACACTGCATTGGATACCGGCGTATCTTTTTTATTTTCATTTGAGATGGGCATAAATTATACAATATGGAATGTGATTTCTATTCTGTACTCAAATATATACAGAAGACAGATAGACTAGTTTCTCGCCATATAATTTTCACTCCCACCTTTGTTTACGGTTGGGTGCCGAGTTATCCCTTTATCGACAAGTTGCCTCTCTAGTGATGTCGATCAAGAGAGAGCGATCAAGAGAGAGAGAGAGAGAGAGAGAGAGAGAGAGAGAGAGAGAGAGAGAGAGAGAGAGAGAGAGAGAGAGAGAGAGAGAGAGAGAGAGATCAAAAAATTATATTAAAGGTGACCTTCCCATGATATTGTCCGCATTCCAAATCGTTCTTCGCACTCACCGAATTTGTGTGAACTGTCCAGCAGTTATTTGTAAACAATTGGAATTACATTATGTTGAAAGAACAATTGTAAATGTGCTGACCTTGTCCTCAGTTCATATATTCAGGCCACTCGCTGACGTGCTATCAGTTATTAAATTATTCTTAAACGTTTAGCTTTGTGCAGTGGTTATTGTTGTTATTGGTGTAGGGTTTAACGCAATTTTCAGTACACTATAGAGGCTATGCATGGCGGCTTGTAATAATGGTGGATGAAAACCCCGGGAAGAACCATCAACCAATGGGAAGATACTGGCAAGCTTTTTCAAATAACCACATTGGCCGAATTCGAGACTTGAACCCACGCAGATAGAGATGGGATGGCAGTGATGCGTAACGAAGAGTGATATAGACCACTGGGTCACTAGGGGTCCTCGGATTTGTACAGTGTTTGCCAACATAAATATAAATTTGTCTAACTGCACAAGCGTACACACACACACACACAGTATTGAACTGGCTACAGCAAATGTTTCCATTTTATTTATTTACAAAAATGTTCCGTTTCAGGTTTATATATTTCTGAACATTTAGGCTAATGACACAATAGGTTGTTTTCTTAGTTCGACTCGAACAATTCGATATTAAATCTAGAATCTGTGTTAAAAGATAGAGCGCAAGATCTTTAAGTATTAACTAAGAAGCAATAGAAAAACTGTACGGTATTTTCATTGTTACAATCACATGTAAACATGTAAGAGTTAACAACATTCATTTAGATTTGAGGGCACTTGATAAATGTCCACCTTTATTATGAGGAAATATTAAGTTGATTAGTGCCAATACATAATGCAGCATTGGTCGTTTAGCTAATCAAATAAATGTGTTCGAAAGATAGAAATATTAGGAAATTTCAGATATCTTTCTGCGAAAAAAGTCACGAAAGCAAGTGTCAATGGGAGAAAGGACATCAAACAATTTAAGTCTGGTAGAGATGAGAGCGATGCTTTGGGAGTAACATGGACGGTAAAGAGATGCCTAATATCTCTTTTGTGGATGAAGGTAGTATTAGTTAGATGCTTGAATATTTACAACCCAATACAATATGCATCACCTCTTATTCCTCCTTTGTCGTGAGGGGGATTACCAGCAGGTTTATGTATTCAGAGACTTTCCATAAAAATAAACAGGTGTAACTCCTATTTTCTTTAGCAATAAATGGGTGTAGCTCATTTTTCTATAGCTTCTCTCTCTATAGCAACCATGGGTGTAACACCCATCTCTACAGCAACAAATGGGTTAGCTCCTCTCTCTAAAGCAACAAAATAGTTTTAGCGCCTCTCCTTTTAGCAACAAAATGGATAGAGCTCCTGTCTCTATAGCAACAAAATGGGTAGAGTTCCTGTCTCTATAGCAACAAAATGAATACAGCTCCTGTCTCTATAGCAATAAATGGGTACAGCTTCCAATGAAATATTTTTTCTAATCAGTCTAAATCTCTGCTTATTTCAGACTAGAGATACATATCGAAAATTGCGATCTTTTGATGTTATATTTTCGTTGGCCATATTTGTTATTAAAATATATTTTAGTCGAGTGCAACATGAATATATATAATGCGTTTTGAATAATTATACTAATATCATTGGTACATCTAGCACGAGATTATAATAGTAGTCAAAAGTTTGGATGTCCTTTGACATGATCCAAATTCGTATTATTAAATGAGAAATTCGGATAAGGAAATCTATTTTATTGTTTGCAAATGATAAAGTGTATGTTATCAAAGCCCTAAAGTTACAAGCATTTCGTGCATTAAGCTATTTGGGATAGATCTTTATAGTCATCTTGTACTTGCAAAGGGTCCGTAGAGGAAGTCTCAACATAAATATTAGCAAATAACATAGCAAAGATCATCTGCAATATCGTTGACATAACCAAGTAATAATAAAGACTATATGACTGTAGATTAAGTCAGTTGGAAACACGTCATGAAAATTTCTGGCTTGAGGTGTAATAAATGCTTACGACTGTGATGAGTTTGTGTGTTTGCGTGTGTGTGTGTTTTAAATTTTTAACTTAGCTTTAACAGTTTTTGTCATATATTCCGCAAAGTTAGATTCTTAGGACGTAGTGTTTCTCAAAGCAGCTATCTTATCACGATTATTTATAAAACGATCTACCCTGTTTTAAAAGAGTTTGTGAACATGTGTCCTGGTCCGTCTTCGTACAGCCACCAAAAGGTTTGTCTGTCATCCCAAATGCTAGTATCATGGAAACAATTTTAAATAAAGAACGAGTAACAATACTTGGTGAAAACTATGAGGACAACGTACGTTTAATGTTTCAGCAATGTATTTAACGTATAAAAATATGTTCCCATCCCTGTTTACCCGTGGATAACCCATACAGTTTTAATAGGTTACTTCTAGTTGTTTTGACGGGCACATGATCCTAGTGTACTATAAATATGGCGGCTTGGGTTTGATAATACACTAATTTGTGTTGTGCGTCGAATAAATTTGTCAGGTCTATAAAACGTGCCGAGAGGATGAAACATTTATTGATATTGGTGGTGATTCTTATCATTGTGGAAGCAAACGTCACAGGTACAAATAAGTAAATCTCTGCTTCCGATATAGATAAAGTTATTTTTGTGGTTATCGTAGTTTTTATCCTAGCAGTATGATTTATGCTGTAATGTAAATCAACTTAAATATTTTCCTCTAAAATTTTGTGTCATGACCATCATCATCATCATCATCATCATCATCATCATCATCATCATCATCATCATCATCATCACCACAGTTTGCATCTGTCCTTGCCATTATACAATATATCGCAATGGCATTGATAGAACCTGGTGAAAACATTTTGAACTGTATATGAATCGTATGAATAAATTACTGATGTCTTTCAGGAATTTAAATCGTATTCAATGATACCATTTATTTCATTGGACGCTATCCATAAAATTAGACAATTCATGCTTTCAAATGAAGAGAAATCATTATATTTTCTTCATATCCTGCTTTACGTCTATTGGATGATCATCGTCGTTGTTACCATTGCTGTCTATATCATTACCATGGTCATCATCGCCATTATTATTGTTGGTAGTAGTAGTAGCATAATTATTATTGGTATTATTATTTCAACAGATTCACGAGTCACGATGACTTCAAGTGATGCACAGAAGAGGTGTTCAGAAACATGTAGAAAACGGAATATCACCTGCAACTTGACAAGTACAGAATGTACGGATTCCAAATCTGCAAACACCTCACGTAAGTGCTCTGTTTGTTTCAGATTTTCTTTTTGTGATAATAATAATAATAATAATAATAATAATAATAATAATAATAATAATAATAATAATAATAATAATAATAATAATAATAATAATAATAATAATAATAATAATAATAAATATTCCCTGGTTTATGCTGCTTCCTTATTTCAAGCAATAACCTACATGCTTCTAAAATAATTAGTTCATGATATACGTTTATCTTTAACGAAATGGAAAGTGTTTTGTTCGATCATTCGCGTTATATATACGCAGTTAGAAAATCCTTCTTGGATGCCATTGGTCGCGGATTCGAATCATACCAAAGACTTATAAAATGGTTTTGCAGCTGCCTCGCTTGGCACTCAGCGTTAAGAGGTCATCATAATGTGACTGGGTGGAACATTATGCGAAAGTCTGCGTCATGATGCCCCAATGCTCGACTTCACTATAAAAATACCACACTGCAGACATCGTAGCGACATAACTGAAAAGTTGATATATCTGCGTTAAAGATCTAAATCATATCCTCACGCACACGCAATGGCAGTAGTGGCATTGGTAAATAAGATTTGATTGGTCATACTGTCAACATATGATCAGATTGAGTTGGATTTATTTCTGCATAAGCTGTTAGGAGAACTACCTTTCCAATAGAAACATTTATATAAACAGTCACGTTTAAAGCAAAACAAAAACACTGTCAGATGGGTCCCAAACGGTCGATGCGTCCTGATACGAGTCAATTACTCTGTATAGCAAGATGTCATCGGCAAAAAGTCACTGACCTGGCAATCGACTTCAACGGCAAATCATTGATGTAAACCAGGAACAGCAGAGGACCCATGAACGTTCCTTGAGGTACGCCTGAAGTGACGGAGACTGATGATGTCTGACCTTCTTGTACAACCTATTGGTTTCTCCTAGCTAAACAGCTTTCTATCCACACAAGGGTCTTTCCACGGGCACCATAGGTGGCACTCACCAGTTACTATGTACTTCTGAGAGAGTGAAGTGTGTATAGTGAAGTTATTTGCATTTAAAACATGCACAGTGGAGAGAATGTTGGCATGCCTCTATGGTACTTTGATGTAATGTGGCTGACATTTCTTTGGATATTGTACTTTTTGGAAACTGTAAATGATCTTAGCGCACTACTAACTAAAATGACTTCTCCCTTGTGCTCCAAAAAATCAACCTGAATTGGCTTAAAGTACACTATAATTAGTATCTATTAAAATAGAGACGATGATTTTTGTCAGACCAGACAAAACCAGCTTCTGAAAGTTCAATAAATGAATTACCCAATATAAAAAATGTAAAAAATGTTATCGGCTCTTTTATTTTACAATTAACTCTAAAGTTCAGGAAGTAAAAATGAGTAAGTGGAACTAGCATGTGTTTTGAAAGGTGCACATCTGGAGTAAGACAAAGCTGTATACTCTATAATCCATATTAAACCCATCAGTCATACACCAAAATAAAGGGAATTAAAGATTCTTTGAACAATACTTAAAATATGCAAAGTCTTGTTTAAAAAGCCATGGTGATGACGTTATTTCGATTATGCAGACAGGCTTCCTGTTGGTTGAATAACTGACATGGTGATGACGTTTTTCGATCATTATGACAGGTTTCCTGTTGGTTGAATGACTGCCATGGTGATGACGTTATTTCGACCATGCAGACAGGCTTCCTGTTGGTTGAAGAACTGAAATGGTGATGACGTTACTTCGCTCATGATGACAGGCTTCCTGTTGGTCGAAGAACTGACATGGTGATGACGTTATTTCGACCATGCAGACAGGCTTCCTGTTGGTTGAAGAACTGACATGGTGATGACGTTATTTCGACCATGCAGACAGGCTTCCTGTTGGTTGAATAACTTACATGGTGATGACGTTATTTCGACCATGCAGACAGGCTTCCTGTTGGTTGAATAACTGACATGGTGATGACGTTATTTTGACCATGCAGACAGGCTTCCTGTTGGTTGAATAACTGACATGGTGATGACGTTATTTTGACCATGCAGACAGGCTTCCTGTTGGTTGAATAACTGACATGGTGATGACGTTATTTTGACCATGCAGACAGGCTTCCTGTTGGTTGAAGAACTGATATGATGATCACGTTATTACGATCATGCAGAAATATCACACGTGCTACAAATAGCTATCTACTTGAAACCCCAAACTAGTATTTAAATGTTGAATGAAAATTTTAAAAAATAGTTTAGTGTTGACCTTTCTGAGTGCGTCATGGTATAAACTGTCAGTTGCCGACTCACATAGCTTATAGACGTTATTTGTTCTGTGACCGACGGACAGTTTATATCACAATAAAGTCGAAAATGCAATATTAAACTCTTAATAAATAGTAATATTGATTACATTGGACGGTACCCATAAAATTATACAATTTATGCTTTCAAAAGAAAAGATAACATTATCTGTCCCATATATCATGCATGGTGTCTTTTTCATGATCATAGGCGTCGTCATCCCCATCGTTGTCTATTTCATCACCTTGATCATCGTCGTCATTATTATTGTCAGCAGTAGTAACATAATTTATATTGGAATTATTATTTCAACAGATGTACACTTCATCACGACTTCAAATGGTGGAGAGCAGTTATGTTTTGAAACCTGTACGAATCTGACTTTGTCTTGCAATTTGACCAGTATAGAATGTACTGAATCCACATCTGCAAGCAGATCACGTAAGCGCACTGTATTTTGTTTTTATTTTTGTGTGAATAATAATAATAATAATAATAATAATAATAATAATAATAATAATAATAATAATAATAATAATAATAATAATAATAAAATAATAATAATAATAATAATAATAATAATAATAATAATAATAATAATAATAATAATAATAATAATAAAAATAATAATTTATTATAGTATTAGTAACCAGCAGAACCTGGCTTATTCTTCCTACGAGCTTCTTCTAAGCAATATCCAACTAGCTTCTAAAAATAATTAGCTTTTCATTTGCGCCTACCTTTACCGAAAAGGAATGTGGTTTGTTCGATTGTTCAAATACACACACACACACACACACAGAGACAAACACACATTCTCAATTTTTCTCCCTCTTTCAATAAGCAAACGTGGTGCGATTTTGTATGAGTAAAGATGGAAATTAATATTTTAATGAAAATTCTTTCTGATTTGATTGTTTTTCTGGATTTAAGAAACGGTGTAGTAATTCTATGTGTCACAGATATTATGACAGATGGTTGTATTCGTCCCGTTTGTTTAAATTACACACACACACACACACACACACATATATATATATATATATATATATATATATATATATATATATATATATATATATATATATATATATATGAGCTTCCGTTTCTTCATTATTTCTTTCTTTTTTTAAAATTCATTTATTTATTTGTTCGTGTATTCAATTATTCTGTCTTTCTTTGTATCCTTTTGCATTTCACAATTATGCAAAGTTCTTACTGTTTACACATGTCTTCCAACGAAACATTTCATGCAGGTTATAATCTATCTACTTTCGAAATTTCAGGTGGCTCTTCAAAAGCATGGGGGTATCCCGGTAAAAGGCGACGATCACTATACGGTAATTATTATTTTTATTATTATTATTATTATTATTATTATTATTATTATTATTATTATTATTATTATTATTATTATTATTATTATTTTTATAATAATAATAATAATTATTATTATTATTATTTATTATTATTATTATTATTATTATTATTATTATTATTATTATTATTATTATTATTATTATTATTATTATTATTATTATTATTATTATTATTTGACCTATCAACTTCCATGCGCAAAAAGCAACATTGTTTGTAATAGCGAGCGAATGTAACCTGCTATTTACTTTCGCGGATTTCGGGAGGCAGATATAATTAGTGTTTTGAATCAATCACGAATGCATTTATAATGCACGAATAAAATTCATCATATGTAGTAGATAAGCACAATCTGAGACCAATACAATCTTTTGATTGTCGCAAAACTTAGAAGCCACTAAGATGTAAGCTTACTGCAAGAAACAATGCTGCATCTCTCTGTAGCCATATATCCAGTAAATCTTTAATGTTTTATCGATTACAGTATATATCGACACAAAAATTCTAAGCATTGTGTTTTATGTGTGCCTTTTACAAAAGGTTATCATAACTTGAAAAAAATCTACAGAAATTCATAAATGAAAACGGGGTTTTATAGTGACAAATCACTGAACTATATACGGCATCTGCACGTGACATCACAAAATATGAATCCTTTCCGGTTTTCGTTTCTTAATATGTGTTATACCTTTTTTCTTCCAGAAGAATTGCAGCAGGAGGGGATGAATTTTCTGAAGCTTTGGTGACACCATTTGGCGTTTTCAAAAAATATAATGACCAGATAGGAAAACACGGATCGATATGTGTATCATAGAGAGCCAAATGTATAATCATTACTGTTAAAGCAACTGAGATTTTTTTGTAAAGATGGAGTTTGGGCTTGATACAAATGGTTAAATTTCATATAAATGCCAGTAGAAGAGGACTGTGAAAAGATGTTATATAAACAACAATAACAAAAAAAAATCCAAACAAAAACAACCCTGTGCATTTAATCACATTCATCTTCAAATTGTTGTTTTCGCAAAAAATTCACTGCTTCACCTAAAACTACTATGCAGAAGAGGTATAAAATAACATCAGTGCATACTCAGAAGAGGAATAAAATAACATCAGTGCATACTCAGAAGAGGAATAGAATAACATTAGTGCATACTCAGAAGAGGTAAAAAAACCCATCAATGTATACTCAGAAGAGGTATAAAATAACATTAGTGCATACTCAGAAGAGGTATAAAATAACATTAGTGCATACTCAGAAGAGGTATAAAATAACATTAGTGCATACTCAGAAGAGGTATAAAATAACATTAGTGCATACACAGAAGAGTAATAATACAACATTAGTGCATACTCAGGAGAGGTATAAAATAACATTAGTGCATACTCAGATGAGGAATCAAACAAAATTAGTGCATACTCAGAAGAGGTATAAAATAACAGTGCATACTCAGAAGAGGTATAAAACAACATTAGTGCATATTCAGAAGAGGAATAAAACAACATTAGTGCATACTCAGAAGAGGTATAAAATAACATTAGTGTATACTCAGAAGAGTTATTACACTACATTAGTGCATACTCAGGAGAGGTATAAAACAACATAGTGCATGCTCAGAAGAGGTATAAAATAACATTAGTGCATACTCAGAAGAGGTATATAAAAAGATTAGTGCATACTCAGAAGAGGTATAAAATAACATTAGTGTATACTCAGAAGAGGTATAAAAAAAACATTAGTGCATACTCAGAAGAGTTATTACACAACATTACTGCATACTCAGGAGAGGTATAAAATAACATTAGTGCATACTCAGAAGAGGAATAAAGCAGCATTATTGTATACTCAGAAGAGGTATAAAACAGCCTTAGTGCATACTCAGAAGAGGTATAAAACAACATTAGTGCATACTCAGAAGATGTATAAAACAACATTAGTGTATACTCAAAAGAGGTATAAAACAACATTAGTGCATACTCAGAAGAGGTATAAAATAACATTAGTGTATAATCAGAAGAGGTATAAAACAGCCTTAGTGCATACTCAGAAGATGTATAAAACAACATTAGTGTATACTCAGAAGAGGTATAAAACAGCCTTAGTGCATACTAAGAAGATGTATAAAACAACATTAGTGCATACTCAGATGAGTTATAAAATAACATTAGTGCATACTCAGAAGGGAAATAATACAACATTAGTGCATACTCAGGAGAGGTATAAAATAACATTAGTGCATACTCAGAAGAGTAATAATACAACATTAGTGCATACTCAGAAGAGGTAAAAAATAACATTAGTGTATACTCAGAAGAGGTATAAAACAACATTAGTGCATACTCAGAAGAGGTATAAAATAACATTAGTGTATACTCAGAAGAGGTATAAAACAGCCTTAGTGCATACTCAGATGTATAAAACAACATTAGTGCATACTCAGAAGAGGTATAAAATAACACTAGTGCATACTCAGAAGAGTAATAATACAACATTAGTGCATACTCAGGAGAGGTATAAAATAACATTAGTGCATACTCAGAAGAGGAATCAAACAAGATTAGTGCATACTTAGAAGAGGAATAAAACAACATTAGTGCATACTCAGAAGATGTATAAAATAACATTAGTGTACACTCAGAAGAGTTATTACACAACATTAGTGCATACTCAGGGAGGTATAAAATAACATTAGTGCATACTCAGAAGATGTATAAAACAACATTAGTGCATACTCAGAAGAGGTATAAAATAACATTAGTGTATACTCAGAAGAGGTATAAAAGAACATTAGTGCATACTCAGAAGAGTTATTACACAACATTACTGCATACTCAGGAGAGGTATAAAAAACATTAGTGCATACTCAGATGAGGAATAAAACAGCATTAGTGTATACTCAGAAGAGGTATAAAACAACCTTAGTGCATACTCAGAAGATGTATAAAACAACATTAGTGCATACTCAGAAGATGTATAAAACAACATTAGTGCATACTCAGAAGATGTATAAAACAACATTAGTGCATACTCAGAGTTTTATTTGTTTCAAAATTTAGTAGGAAAAAATGGACTAAGAAGTGAAGGAATAGGGCATATGAATCAAAGCATTAGACCAGGTATGATATCTGTATCAGTATTAGACCAGGTATGACATCTGTTTCATCATTAGACCAGATATGATATCTGTTTCAGTAGATCAAATAAATTACGATTAAAATGTATATTATAATAAATTGAAGTAATAAGTTACAAATTTCATCATATTTATTTGTACATGGAATAAATATCAACACAAATAAGAACGTCATAAATAAAATAAATACCATTAGATCATAAACAACAAGTAACAATTCTTCATAAAGGCAAACAACAGAGAGAACGATATTAAGGATTGTGTAGAATAAATTCTACGATATCAATAAAACAGTACTAATATTCTTTATTACGTAAAATATAGATCATGAACGAAATAATCGCGCGTTTATTATTTGGTCTATGGTTGCTGCAGATGGCGAAATTTAATTTTTAAATAGATTTACTGGCTGTTTAGAAGAATACTTAATCGCTAATAATATTTATTATTACAAATAGTATTTTTATCATACTTAATGACTGCAAGATTTAAGAAACTGGGATTATCGGATATTAAAGATTTTTCTATGTTGTTGTTAAGAACCAAATTATTGCACTACCATAATATGTGACCTCCAATATTGAATGCTATATTTTATATCTGGATGTAATTTTGGGCTCTGGCCTACCTTGCAAACTAAACAATATATTATTATTATTATTATTATTATTATTATTATTATTATTATTATTATTATATTATTATTATTATTATTATTATTATTATTATTATTATTATTATTATTATTATTATTATTATAGTGAAAAACAATTAAAAATGTACATTAAAAAGCAAACGTGTTCTCGTCTATTTCACAAAGCAAACATAACATATGACTACCTTGTGTATAACTGTAAATGATTTAATATCTGGTCATATTTATATGGTTAATATTTAACATTGCAATGATGAACTGTTGCTATGATTTTTAGCTTTATAGCATTCTCGTTGCACAAACCAAATGTGATGAACTTGTAGATTGGACGATTGTATTTTGAAAAGCTGGCCTAAATATCTGTCTTTGATTTCGCCTATAAACGTAAATTAATTATCAACGAAAAAGGGCCCAACTTACGCTTCAACATCATCGGGCATTTTTTAGTTATTAGACATGTGTTTTATCTACATGCGAAAAAAGTACAGAACTGTATTTCATATTTGTCGAAAGAATGGAAAAATACAATTAAAAAAACAAACCAACAGTATTTAATTTTAAAATAAAAATTCCATCCAATGCACTCCAAACTTCATTCTACAACTGATGATCTCTGAGAAATTGAAAAACCTCAATTAATGCATACACATACATACATACATACATACATACATACATACATACATACATACATACATACATACATACATACATACATACATACATACATACATACATACATACATACATACATACATACATACATACATACATACATACATACATACATACATACATACATACATACATACATAAGATGTAAGATGTAAGATGCATATATAAATGCAGATCAGTCTGACGAATATTCTCGTCTTATTTTCGGAACTTAATGATGTATCACTGCTACTCATATGAAAGCAAACCGAGACCACCCAAAAGGAAGACTAAAAATGCGTAACTCGGTTCTCGGCTTTCATGTTGAAACATAGACTGGTGTCCTACTGTACTTAAACCGATTGGAATCGGGTCACTTATTGCTTCCGGTTCTGTACCCATGAATGTAGACCCAGTCACTTTTAATTAATTTTTCCTGTCATTATAGTTGCGATACAAAAGTGAGATTTACGCAATCTTTGTATTGATTTTAAGGTAATTGTTTTATGAACGCTTTGGTAGTTTTTATTTATTTCAGAGACCGTGCTCGGTGAGTAATGGTGCATTAATGCTGATTCGTAGTTGAAATATATGACTCATTACACCTTGTCTTGTTTACATTCTAGTTTCTCACACACCATTTGGCAAGAACTTCGCAATGAGTTATTCTTTAAGGTATTTTAGAAAAAACATGATTTATTAGGACATGGACACAGTGAAATGTTTAATATTGAGAATCAAAGGTATCCTGATAATACAGCGTTTCGGGTTTCTATCACTTCGTGCCGATACTTGCAGTGAATTTAAATCATATTTTGATTCAATGATGGAGAAATGGATACGCACACAATATAAATTTATACATGTAGACGACAGATATTACTTGCAGATCACTCTTGACCTATAAACAGATTATATATGTATACATATATATATATATATATATATATATATATATATATATATATATATATATATATATATATATATATAACTACAGAGATCATATAACTATATGTAACATATAACTACATATATCATATAAATACAGAGATCATATTTGACCTTCAACAAGATGATACATGCAGTTCATATTTGACCTTCAAATACGGGACAAATATTACATGCAGAGATCATCTTTGACCTTCAACTAGAGGATATATATCACATCCTTGTATTTTCAGCTAGATGATAGGTAATACATGCAGATCAACCTTGAACTTTGACCTTCTTTTAGATAGATATTAAATGTAGATTATGATTGACTTTCAAAAAGATGATATATATTAAATGCAGAGATCATCATTGACCTTAAACTATAGGAATGATATCACATACAGAAATCATCCTTGTATTTTCAGCTAGATAATAGTAATACAAACTTGACCTTAGACCTTCATTTAGGTAGATATTAAATGTAGATCTTGACTGACTTTCAAAAAGATGATAGATATTACGTGCAGATCGTGATTGACTTTCAACTAGACGGTAGATTTTACATGCAGAACGTACTCGACTTTCATATAGAAAATAAATATTATACGCAGATAATGACATGCATATTATGCATGACCTTCAACTTGATAGATATTACACATAGAGATCATCCTCGACATTCAACTAGATCATATGTACGACATGAGGATCAATCTTGACCTTCATCAGGATAGATAGGTAAAGCAGATCAGTACTGACCTTCAAGTGGATGATATGTTTTACATTCCATCCTTACTTGACCTTGATCTAGTCCATGTACATTAAATACAGAGATGGTGCTTGAGTAGTAGAGGGAAATGAGGGTTTCAGCCCACTTTATTTTTTTACCCTCCAAACAAGTATAAATTATAGTCCTAAATTATCCCCACCCCTTTTTCCAAAATAGGGAAATGAGGGTTTTAGCCCACTTTATTTTTTTTACCCTCCAAACAAGTATAAATTAAATGAGGGTTTTAGCTCACTTTTTTTTACCCTCCAAACAAGTATAAATTATAGTCCTAAATTATCCCCCACCCCCTCATAAGAAAATGAGGGTCTTGGCCCCCCTCCCACACCTCCTTCTCCACCCCCGCCAAACCCTCATTTCCCTATACTACTACTACGTAGACAGATATTTTGTAACCAGACGAAACAACAGGTGTTGGAATGCGATAAGCTCTGTCAACAGAAGTGACGAATTTGTTAGAACAGCGCATGCGTGGAATACGATTATTCTAAAGACAGCAAATGGGTTTTACCACAAATTTTTTATCAGATAACAGGATGAAAATTAAACTGTACATTAGAACGTTTCAGTTAACAAGGTGGAAATTAAACTAGCATTAGAATGAAAATGTTATTATTTTAGTTATATTATATCTTAAGTTTAGATAAAATTTTATGTTACTCATATTTTTTGTGATATTTTTTTTCATACCTGCTAACCCTCATTGGTAGAATATCTGTTAACATATTGTCAATAATACGAAATTCACGTAATAAATCATCCATATTATATTTAACTCCTCGTAGGTAAGACTGGATCTGATCAAGTAGTTTCTTGTAAGTTTTAATTGATGTTAAACAACCGTGCTTCTTTATCAAAAGTCTTGCTTCTACTTTTTTACACGCCGCTGTAAGTGAAACACCAATAGCGGATATGATTAACAAAAAAGGAGTTAATGATACCCCACTTGAAATTATACCAGAACTGGTCATTAACAAGGGTAGATAAGATATTACTCGAAGGAGTTTGTTGTAGTATTTGTAACATTTTTTCACGCACCAAAGTTTTTTATGATAATATTTATAGTATTTTATTAATGCGTCTACATCTTGTTTTGGAATATCTTTTGAAATATGACTGAAATCAACTATACTTCTTTTCATTATAATATTAGTTCACATAGTCCTATGTTTGGTTAATCCATAATAAGAGCTGGTTGTTCAGCTATAAATTCCAAACACCATAGAAAAATTGCTAATTTTAAAGTTTTATCAACTGGTTCAAGTACAAATTCTTCTTTAGAATTTTTGTTTATTATTACAGATAATACTCCAGATGAGTCATCATTTGGATGACGAAATAGATATTTGGTAGATATTCTAAACTTTGCACTGCTAAGCACTGACAATCTATACACACCGGTAACTTCTGCAATATATTTGATAGAATTAGTTTTTGGTGTCCACCCAATATAACCAGTATCAACAGTATACACAATATTTTTAATCTGTTTGTGAGGAATTTTAACCATACTCGTTTTCTCAATAATATTAGGAATTCCACTAATAATATCATTGAGTTTTGTGTTAATATCATTGAGTTTTGTGTTAATATTAGCGAGTGTAATGTTAACAATTGATGGATTTCCAAAAAAATCATCTTTAAGCGTGTTTATGTTTCTACGAAAATTTAAAAACGTTTTTACGTGACCGGTAAATTCATTTTTGAGCGCTGTTATTTCATTACTGATTGGAACGTCCTGATCATCGACATATTTCTTAGTTACAGCGTCTCCATCTGTAGTTGGATATCCAAGATCTGTAATCTTGTTCTGGTTCATAACAATATTCCCATTAAATAAATCACCAGCTTTTTTTAACAAAATCATTTACTGACCTACCAGAATCTTGTATCTTACCTTGATTGTTAAAAGTCATGATATTATCAGCAACCGCATTAGGAATTCGTACAAGTACATCTGGCAGTTTTACATCACTCGTTTTTAATCGTCCTTCTTTGTCCTGGAAAATGACGACTTCATTTGGTTCTCCACTGGTAAGATTTAGTAAATTATTGATTTCATTTTTGAGCTGATCAAGAGTTGCATATTTGGATAAGTCACCTTGGTAACCTTTTGTGGATAAATCTCCTGATAGTGTTCCAAATTTTGTATAGTTACTCATTATTTACTGTCTTAGATAAAATTATCAACACTAGTTTAATATTATACAAAATGGCAAAATCGTCGATATTAATCTTTGATACAGAGAAGCTGGTGAAACACAAATATAACAAAGAAATTCCTGATTGTCATTATCTTATTGTTGGGCGAACTGGATCAGGAAAAACAAATTTGCTTATGAACTTGCTTCTTGGTGATAATTTTAACTACGACAGAGATTATATTTACACAATGAATCCACAGCAAGATAAGTATGAGTTATTAAGTGATTATAATGACAAACTTCGTGATGAACTTAAGGCTGGTGAAGATTTTTTTATAATTAGGCAGCCAGAAGATCTTATTCCAGTTAATCAACTTGATGCATATGAACATAAGATAGTAGTTTTTGACGATATTCCGCTAAATAACATGGAGATGAACAAAATAAGATCGTATTTCTCACTGTCACATAACAAACAATGTAATTCTGTTTATCTCGCTCAAGGATTTTATAATGTTGACAGATTTATTCGGCGAAATACGGGTTGTTTTATATTATTTCCAGGACTGGACAATGTTGACGTTAGAAATATTGCAAGCGAACAATGCGGTGACGTGACAAAAGATAAGTTTATTGAACTTTACCGTCATGCTACAAAATATAAATACAACTTTTTCTTATTTGATAAACTTACAAATGATCCAACTAAAATGTTTCGCTGTTGTATTGACACTTACTTACAGTAAGGGTTTAAATTTTATAAAATTTATAATAATAATAATGGACAAACGAGCAAGATACAGACAACACATAGAAGATCTAAAAAAACTTGCTCAATCTTAGGCATTACTTAAGCAAAAAGTACAAGAAGCACGACGTGGGCAAGTAACCGCTACAGAAGCAACAGCTACAATTTTCAAGCCGGTTACTGAAGCACTATTAGGTAAACAACCTGAAACTAAACCACTGTCAGAAGAAGAACTTAAACAACTGCAGGAAAAAGGCTTGGTTGGAATTGTTAAAGAACAACAGGAAGCAGCTGCTGCAAAACTTGTTACTAGATCTGATGAAGTAAAAAGAAAACTAATTGAGGCATTTACAGCAAATATAGCTGATCCTGCGGCTAGACAAGCTGAAACAGATCGATTGATAAACAATCCGCTGAAACTTGAGCGAAGATTAGCAGAGTTAACAACGCAAGGAATAACAAATATTATAACAAATTTATCAGGAGATATAAAAGATATCAAAGAGGAGCAACAAAGAGTTGGTGAACTTACTGTAAAGTTTATGGAAGTTGGAGATCAAAGATTTCATTTTATAAAAAGAGCAAATGATGAGATAAAAGGTATTGAATATGATGATTTTTTAAAGAATGAAAATATAAGGGGTATTGATGATATAAGCAAGTGGACTGATGTAGAATATCAAACATTACTCGATAGATTAAATGTAATATTTAATGACGGAGTTACTGCTAAAGATGAATTTAACACGGTTACAGAGATTGATAATATGATTCCACTTTATGAAAGAATGAGAAACGGTGTTATTGCTCTCACGTTTAAAAAAACAGCAGGAAATAGATGATTAAAACCTTTTGGTAAAGGGTGGAGTTTTAAAAGGAAATTTTTTACTTTTGATAAAACTCGTATAGAGACAAGTAGAGAAGTAAGAACAGGAACTGGTGTAAAGGTATTTACATCAACTACTGAAATGATAGGTAGATTAATGTTATTAATATCATCAATGGAAGCTGGGAATGTTAGTGTTGAACTTGATAATGAAATCATTGACATACTTGATCATCTAAGATCGAGTGAATTATTAACATCTGACGAATATGAAACTTTACACCGCGACTTAATCGCGGCGACTTAATTTTGTAAAATGATATAATATTAAAGGAATGCAAACAACATTATTACTAAATTCTAGTGAGTCTGCGATAGATAGCGCAAATTTTTCAGTAAATTATTTTCCACCTATCCAACTAGATCCTACAAAACAATATGAAATTGGATTAATTTCTTGTACTTGCTGGAATGCTATACCTAACGTGAAAAATGATGTTAACGATGAAATGTATTTTACTATGCTTACAACATCTCCAATATCTACAACAAAAAAAAAATAAAAATTCCGCAAGGAGCTTATAATATTACTGATCTAAACAAGACAATTAAAGAGCTCATCACAAATGCTGACGGTGTGGCTGATAACTTTGAATTGGCAGCAAATTATAACACATTGCGAACTAGGATAACTTTGAAAATATAGTAATCAGTCTTGAACCAAGAGAAAGAAGTATTGCACAACTGTTAGGATTTACTGAAAAAACTTACACTGCACTTGATCAGCCTATTACATATGACAGTGAACTGCCAGTAAATATAACAGAAGTAAATACAATATTAGTAAATTGCTCTATTGCTTCTGGCTCTTATACATCAAAAGGCAGCAAAGGTCAAACGATTTACAGTTTCTCACCAGAAGTCCCGCCAGGTTCTCTCATGCAAATAACTCCACGAGATATTATCTATTATCCTTTAAATGTTGAAACTCAAATATCAAGTATAATAATGCAGTTGACAGATCAGTCAGGAAAACAGTTGGAATTGAATAATGAAGTTGCAACTTATTATTTACATCTACGCGAGCAAAAATAAAAATTATGCAACATCAAATATAATGAAACAAAGAAAAAACGTTTATCGAAGAAAAATAGTAGGAGGAATTTTTGGAAATATTTTTACTAAAGTTATTGAAAATATTCCGGGTATAGCACGTAAAGTTGCACCAATTGCTATTGACGCTGGTAAAGCTTTTGCAACTAGGGCTGCATCTGCCGCTGGGACTGCGGTGGGACAAAAAATAGCTAATAAAATAAAAAGTGATCCACCGACTGCATCTGAAATAAAACAAGCTATCTCAGAAATCGCTCCAACAAAAGAAACTCAAAAAGCTATGATAACAACAACAAAAAAATTATTATCACCAAAGGGTGAGCAGATCATACAAAAATTAATATCTAAAGTAACAGTGCCGCAATAAAATTTTATATAATCTAATAAAATAAAATGTCTGTTAAAAATTTTCTCGAGTTAACAGAAACTTATGACATCGAAAACGATGTGACATAATTCGAGTTTGTTGAGTATCTTGATGAAAATTCTAACGAACCAAATAAAGCTGGTATTAGAACCTTTAACACCAGAGACGAAGATGTATTTCTACTGCCACATAAGGCTATGTTAGAAGTTCGTGGTCAGATTATGACAGTAGCCAATCCACCTGCTGCAATTGCAGTTGGAGCAGAAGTAGCTCTTATAAATAACGGCTGGTGTTTATTCAAAAGTGCTAGATATCAACTGGCCAATCAAACTATAGAAGATATTTCAAGTCATCTACAAGTTGCAAGTACAATTTTAAATATTATTTCGTTTTCCGACGATTACTCAAGATCAACTGCAACTAACATGATGTGGTTTAAAGATGCTGGACGGGGTATAGCTGAATCAACCGAATTTTTAAAGAGAGGCGCTATAGTACATGGAGCTGATGCTGATGCAAATGCTGTAATTGTGAGAAATTTTCTCATTGCTAATGCAGACGCGGTAGGAATTGCTGCACCAGGTGCAGCTGCTAATGCAGACGCTACAAGAGTTTCTCTTACAGCAGCTTTTAATAATCTAAATATAACACCACCAGCTGCAGATGCAAACGGTACTACGATGTTAAATTTACTTCTTAACACACTTGACGTGAGAAATCCACGCTATAATGATGGTTTTGCTAGGCGAAGAAAACTTGCAGCAGGATCACGTCAAATTACAATGATGCTTCCGCTAAGCATGATTTTCGGTTTTTGTCGCGATTATGATAAAGTATTTCGCGGAGTAAAACATACTCTTATTTTAGATCTAGCAGACCAAAACGATTGCTTGTTTAGATCTGGAGGGGTTGATGTACAGTTTATCATAAACAAACTTGCTTTGTGGATGCCACGTATAACACCATCAATCACTAAAATGTCAAAACTAAATAGCATGCTTGATAAGCATACAAACAGAATTTATTTTAAGCAGCATAAGATATATCAGACAGCGGTTCCAAATACTACTGACTACACATGGAGTGTCACAACAACATCAAGCGAACAACTGCCGAGAAATATCTTTGTCGTATTTCAACAGCAAGCCCGACGAGGTAACCAACAACAAAATAATGCAATATTTGATCACTCTGATGTCAGACGAATATACGCTAGATTAAATTCAAAGCAATATCCAGAACGAGCTATCGAGTGCAATTTTGCTGATGACGTTAATAAAAATATTTCTCGACCGTACATGTACCTGCTTGACGCAATACAAAAATATCAAGATGTTGAAGATGGAACTCAAATATCAGCAGAGGAATTTCGTACGCTTTATCCTATATTTCATTTTGATGTTAGTAAACATAACTAGCGAATTGTAGACAGCACAGCGGATATTGAAATTACCTGGACACTTGGGGCGGTTCCAGTAGCACCGTTGTACGTATACGCATTAGTGATTAGTGATAGATTTATCACAGTAGATTCTATTGGAGGTAAAATGACAGTTCAAGTTTAATCTATAGTTGTTATATAGAATGACAAAATATATTGTAAAAGAAGTATATTTGACTGATGGTCAAGTGAAAAAATTAGTAGCTGCTAATGCAAAGCGAGAACAGATATCATTAAAAATCAATCCTAATATTTCTGATGGTGTTTTAACAAAATTAATGCTAACAAAAAATCAAGTAAAAAAGTATGATCGTAAAAAAACTTTTGTTTTAAATTTGAGTGCTGCACAAATGACAGCGATGGCAAAAGAAGGTGGTTTTCTTGCTCCAGCATTATCAGTATTAACTAGTACAATAATACCTAAAATTTTACCAGTCTTAGACACATTAGGACTAGCAGCAGCGTCTGGAGCAATATCTGGCGCAACGAAGAAAGCAGTCGAAAGTAATGGTATCATTCGTGGAAGTGGAATAAAAAAATTGTAAATTTTATGTAAATGATATATTATAATGCCACAAAAGAAAAAGAAATGGCCAACAACAACCAAAAAAAAAAAAAAACAACAAAAGCAAAATCGCCAACACCAAAATGCAAATGCAAATGCAATCAAACAAAACAAGGAGGAATTA
The DNA here is from genome assembly GCA_016746295.1 of Potamilus streckersoni. NCBI lineage: Eukaryota > Metazoa > Mollusca > Bivalvia > Unionida > Unionidae > Potamilus > Potamilus streckersoni. Next base: position 2,164,508 of record JAEAOA010002337.1, on the reverse strand, counting down.
TTCCGTTCGCTCCACTTTTGGCGGGACTAGCGGGAAGTCTGCTGCCAAATCTTTTAGGAATCGGACGTGGTCTAACATTACCGGGAACTCGACCACCCCGTTGAGTAATTTTGATATCATTGATAAGTTAAAAGCGGTTCCTGGATTTCACGGAGTTTATTCTAAAGATGAACTCGCAGCAATAAAATCACCATCAGCTGTAAGTTCGTGTGTTATTAATATACAAGATTTTAATGGCGGATCCGGCACGCATTGGGTAGCAGTTTATAATAATAATTATTTTGACTCGTTTGGACTTCCTTCAAGCGATGTAATAAAAAAGTATATGAATAAAAAATTTAACAAGATATATTATTCATCAAATCAACTCCAACCTGTTGGAACGTCTGCTTGCGGATATTATTGTATTATGTTTATCCAACAGATGAGCAAAAATCTTAATTTTTTAAAATTTATTTTACAGTTTGACAAGCATCCTTCTCACGCTAATGATGAAATCGCAATAAATTTTATCTAAACTTAAAAATATAATAATGTCAACATACTGTCTCAAGTGTAGAACTAAAACAGAAAATATTAATGAAACAACAGAAAAAAACAAAAAACAACAGGATAATATTAAAAAGTTTTTGTGCAGTCTGCGGAAAAAGAAAAAATATGTTTTCAAAGAAAGTGTCCCCAGCGACAGTATCCTCAGAGATGTCGTTAGGATCTGGTTATCCTGATATTATTTTAGTCGACGACTAAAAATATAAAATGATATGCAACTGTGATTCTGACAGAGATTTGTGTCTTGAGCAAAATAAAATTGTCGCATACTGTCAATGTTGTAACAACAGAGAAATAAAAGGGTCAGGTATAGATATACATAAAATTATTGGAAAATTACCAAAACCATTAGGCGGTTGGACATTGCCAGGTCATCGGTATACAGGACCTTACAATCCGCTAGATCAACAACTAGATGAAAACGACAATCCATTGCCAGGTCAAGAGCCTTATAATCAAGTGGATGCAATAGCGACGCATCATGATATCTGTTATCGTGATCATGAAAACTCGAAAGCAGATTGTGATAAAGTAATGTTAGACGAATTACGTGATATGGAGCCAACAAATCTACGAGAACGTTTTGATAGAAGATTTGTTCAGGGAATGATAGGAGCAAAATATAAACTCGGACTCGGAAAAAAAAGTATACGATGATCTTGCAGTCGAGCTGCACAGACCTAAAAAAAAGTTTTCACGACGTAAAGTTGTCGCTAATGGTGTAGATGATATCTGGGCAATAGATTTGGTGGATGTATCCAATCTAGCTCAGTTTAACGTTGGCGCTGATGGTGCTCCAAAAAGGTATTTGTTTAATGTTATAGATGGTTTTAGCAAATACGCTTTCAGTGTACCTGTTTCAGATAAGACAGGGACTTCAATGACTGATGCGCTAAAACAAACAATAACGAGTACAGAAAGAAAACCGAATAAAATCTGGACTGATCACGGATCCGAGTTCTTTAACAAAAAGTTTGAACAGTTTCTAGAACAAAATAATATAAAAAGGTATGTTACAGGAAACGAAGGTAAAAGCGTTGTTGTTGAGAGATTTAATCGCACGTTAAACGAGAAATTACACAAACATATGACAGCTAAAAATACCAACAGGTACATCGATGACCTTTCTCAAATCGTAGGTGAATATAATAACACGAAAAATCGAACCATCAAAATGACACCTAAAAAAGCTATTAAAAATCCAATATTAGCAAATGAAAACATGTACCGCAGACATAAATTTAAGGTTGGTGATAAAGTTAGAATTTCTTTGACAAAAAAGGTATTTGCAAAAGGATTTACTCCAAACTGGAGCGAAGAAGTATTTGTAGTTGATAAGGTACTTTTCACAATACCTGTAACGTACGTTTTAAAAGATCTGGCAGGGGAACCGATCGTAGGTAGTTTTTATGAACAAGAACTACAGAAAACTGAGCAGGATGTTTTTGTTATCGAGAAAGTGATTAGAAAAAGAGGAAATAAAAGTTTAGTCAAATGGCGTGGGTATAGCGATAAATTTAACAGTTGGATCCCAACTAAGCAGATTATGATATAATGTTATTATAAATTTTCTCATACTTTTGTTTGACAGATTTACATTTTACTGGTTTACATAACGATATTAGATACTGCTTACGATCGTCAGAGATCGTCATTAGATTAAAAATCTTGACAAATATGAAATCGAATTTGATATTTTTCTGTCGGCCTGGAATTCTGATGTTTAAGAAAGGTTTGATTAGCTGCCAAAACAGTTGTTGTTCGGCAACGGTAAAATTAAATTTCATTATTTTTTTTGCAATGTGATACTTGACATTATATCCTTTAGTTGTTGGTCTGCTGTAATTTGATCTGTCAGCAACAGTGACTATTTCACCATCATCATCAGATTCGCTGTTATATAAAATATCATCTTCATTATAACCAATAGATTTGTCTATGAAATCTTTGGAAAATGTGACCTCATCACTGACGACCTTATCGCTGGCGACTTTGTCGCTAGTATCTTGTTTGTAGAGTTCAGCGAGTCGTTTCATCAAGTCCATTATTATAATATATTTTTATCTAAATTATTGTTATAAGATGACTGATGAGATAAAATATCACCAAAAAGTTAATATATTAAATTACAACGAACTAGCCGAAGCGGTAAGAAAATGTTTGTTGGGTTATAGTGTTGACGTTATTGTAATGCAAGGTGATTCTCATAAAATATTGCTAACAGAAGCAGAAAAAATAAAATTAATGAAAGTGCAGTAACGACGCTAAAATTTGATTATGATGTTATCATAACATTTGCTCATCATTGCTTGACTAAAACCGAGCTATCAAATATCATATCTAAAACCAATCCTAGCATCGTATTCTCTTGAAAAAGCTGATTTTGTTGCTCCATCAGCTACAAATTTTACTGCTCTGGAATTTATCTTATAATGCTTTGCCGCAGCTGTAATCGATTTGAATTTGATCTCCTCATCCGTTTCGAGGTTTTTTGAAATAACAGGTTTTATTGGACATCTAAAATTAATACCACCACCTCGTCCTTTTCTCACATTTTCCTGTTGCGTCACTAGCACCAGATTTCTCAATCAATTATCAGTTTTTACGTTATCAATATGATTAATAACCAGATCATTGGGTATAGATCCGTTGAACACCTCGTAAACAAACCTATGACCAGTATAACAAACTTGATCTGTCGATGTTCCTCTAACAGTTACCCTGATATATCCCATATTGTTCATAGTACCAAGAACTTTTTTAGTTTTTCTGTTTCTAATAATACCGCAATCGTTAGCCTCATATAAATCAAAGACCGGATGCGGCTGAAACTCATCTTGTAAGGATAAGTTTTCAATGTTGTCATCAGTGATTTTATCGTTCACGTGATATACACGCTGTCCCTCTGGAATATCAACGCAAAACAACGTGTAAATAAAATCTTTTCTAAACATTGCAATCCTCTCGGCATTATCTCCTTTTACACTAATCGTATAACCCGCTGACGTTAATTTGCCAACAGATATTCTAGTTTTGATGTTAATAACTTAACCTAATGTATTTCCAGCGTATAAGTTGTATTTTGTGTGAACATGATAAATCTCTTGCTCACGTGCGCTTGTCAGATTTACTGTCATTATATTATAGGCGATTTTTTTTTATCTTTAATTGATTTTTAGCGCATGCGCAGTATGAGGTAAAGTTATACTTTGGGTGAATTTGATATGCTTCTTGCTCACATGTGTTTGTTAGATTTGCTGTCATTATATTATAGGAGATTTTTTTATCTTTAATTGATTTTTAGCGCATGCGCAGTGTGAGAAAATTATCAATTAGATATTACATTATAGTATAATAATGTTAAAATTGCGTGATATAGCTAAGAGAATCCTTATGGGAGAACCTGATAAAATAGCGACTGCTTTTGCAGGTTTTGATAATAGTTATCAGTTTGATAATCAAATTGTTTTAGTAAATTTTAATGCAGCCAATCTTTACCACCTACTACAGACAACTGTAAAACGTGAGCTCGAAAAACACAAAAGTATTAGATTATTTGTGCAATATCATGTTATATTTTCAAAGTTAGTTATAACGGAAGAATCAACTAACAAGGAAATTGCAGAACCTTATATGAACGCAAAATCAAGACGTGTTTTACTTGGGACTGATCTGTTATCACTATCTGATGAAATACACCAAGAAATCTGGAAAAAATAGAGGAATTCACTCAATTAGGTTCGGGTTGGAAGTTTGAAATGATCAAAGAAATATTGTTTCACACGATGAAATATAACGCATTACGAGGTAGTTCGTACATCGACCTGCCACCACAAATAAAAAATAAAAGATGTTGTATAAACATAAAAAACGTAGATAACAAATGTTTCCAATGGACTGTTCTTTCCGCACTATTTCCAGCAGAAAAACACGCTGATCGCGTTGAAAAATATATCAGTCACGTGTCTAGATTAAATTTTAAAGATATTAACTTTCCTGTGGCAGAAAATCAAATACCAAAATTTGAAAAGCAAAATAATGTTTCAATTAACGTTTTCGGACTAGATGAAAAAGAGGATGTATACCCGAGATATATTTCAGAAAAAGCTTCACAATCGACTATAAATTTACTGTTTTACAAAAACCATTACGTTTGGATTAAAAACTTTAACGGACTGGTTGGTAAACAGTACAATAAAAATAGGAACAAAAAGTTCTTTTGTTACCGCTGCTTGCATGGTTGTGCTAACAATGAAACATTACAAAAGCATTTGCAGTACTGTAATGATGTGCAAAAAATAACAGTGCCATCTAAAAAAGATAGTGTGTTACAGTTTGTCCATCATAATCACAAACTAAAAATTCCTTTCGTTATATACGCTGATTTTGAGTGTTTTCTTCAACCTGTACTTGGCGTAGAAAATAATCCTAATCAATCGAGTACAAGAAAAGTTCAAAATCATGTTCCGTGTGGAGTAGCGTATAAGGTAGTTTGTTGTACTGATTCTAGATTATCTAAACCAATTAAATTATATCGTGGTAAAAATCCAGCTATCTACCTTTTCAAGCAGTTGATTAATGAAGTTGATAATATTACTTATCGTTTGAAAAAAGTAACGCCAATGTTAAAATTAACACCTCAACAAGAATCCGCTCACGAGCAAGCGAAAATTTGTCATATTTGTGAAAAAGCTTTTGATACTGACAACAAAAAGGTACATGACCATTGTCATTTGACTGGACAGTATCGTGGAGCGGCTCATAATCAGTGTAATTTAAAATTTCATGCTCCAGATTTTTTTCCGGTTATTCTTCACAATTTTCGAGGATATGATAGCCATATTATAGTAGAAGCTTTTGGTGATCCTGATATAAAATCTCGTCTAAAACTCGATAACGTCATCAGATGCATCCCAAATAATTTTGAAAAGTACATGTCAGTTACGCTAGGTAAATTGCGTTTTATTGACAGCCTGCAGTTTATGGCAGCCTCGTTAGATGAGCTAGTAAAAGATTGTAGTAAATTTGATAACCTAAGAGACTATTTTGGAGATAAATTTAATCTACTAGCTAAAAAAGGAGTTTTTCCATACGAATACCTCGACGACTGGAGTAAATTTGATGAAACATCTTTACCTGGCAAAGATAAATTTTACTCACAACTTAAAAATGAAAATATAACTGATGATGAGTACAGGTATGCACAAGATATCTGGAAAGAGTTTGATTGTGAGACTTTTGGTGATTATCATGATTTGTATTTGAAAACTGACGTGTTATTATTAGCAGATGTTTTTGAAAGTTTTCGAGAAATGAGTTATAATAATTATGGACTAGATCATTGCTGGTATTATTCTGCCCCTGGACTGTCATGGGATGCTCTGCTAAAGTTTAGTAAGGTAAGGTTAGAATTACTGACTGATGTTGATATGTTCAATTTTATTGAAAAATGTATCCGAGGCGGTATTAGCGGGATAACAAAAAAGTATGCTGAAGCAAACAACAAATATTTGAAACAGTATAACCCTGACCTTCCTTCGAAGTATATAGTTTATCTAGATTGTAATAACTTGTACGGGTATTTGATGGCAGAACCAATGCCTCTTGGTGGATTTCATTGGATCACGGCTGATCGATTTCTATCGGAGACAGAAAAAAAGATACCCGAAGATGTTTCCTATTTCGTTGAAGTTGATCTTGATTATCCCAATTCGCTACACAAATTACATAACGATTACCCTTTCTGTGCGGAATCGATGGTCATAGATTATAGTTTGTTATCAAAAGAACAACAAGCGTTAGCATCACCAAGGCAACATTCCATGGTCAAGAAACTAGTACCAAATTTACTTGATAAGAAAAATTACGTTTTGCATTACAAAGTTTTAAAACAAGCAGTCGATGCTGGTCTTGTGTTGAGAAAAGTTCATCGTGTACTAAAATTTAATCAGTCGCCGTGGATGAGAGGTTATATTAACTCAAACACTTCAAGAAGGGCTGCAGCGAAAACAGAGTTTGAAAAAAACTTCTTTAAACTGATGAACAATTTCGTTTTTGGTAAGACGATGGAGAATAGTAGGAAACGTGTAAATATTGAAATAGTTAATGATGTCAATCGCAGAAACAAACTTGTGTCAGACGATGATTTTGTGAGCATGAAAATATTTAATGAAAATCTTGTTGCGATACAAAAAAGAAAAGTAAATCTAAAAGTAAACAAGCCAATCTATGTTGGAGCTGCCGTGTTAGATTTATCAAAGTGGCTGATGTATGATTTTCATTACACTTTTGTTAAAAATCAGTGGCCGGCTAGTAGATTATTGTTTACTGATACAGATTCGCTCGTATATGAAATCGAATGCGAGGACATCTATCAGGACATGTACAATAATCGACATCTGTTTGATCTTTCCAATTATTCACGTGACAGTAAATTTCATGACGACACAAATAAAAAGGTTATTGGTAAGTTTAAAGATGAAATGAACTCAAGCGCTATCAAATACTTTATCGGATTACGTAGTAAAATGTATGCCGTATTATTGGACAATAATAAAATAACGAAAAAAGCAAAAGGTCTGCCTCGTGATTTTGTTAAAAAGTTTATGAAATTTGATGACTACAGGTATGCGCTTGATGGCGGTGTTAGTTTTATGAGAGCTATGGCAATTCGAACTAATCATCATAAACTCGAAACAGATGTCATTATCAAACGTGGATTGTATAATTTTGATGACAAACGCTATTGTAAAAATGGGGTAGATACATTTGCTCTTGGGTATTGTCATGATGATAGATCTATACTCGACATTATCTTTCCCAACTGAAATTTTATCTAAACTTATATAATAATGTTTGAAAATTTGACAATGACAAATAGCTACAATAGTAACATCAAATATCTAATGATGGACGGTAAACAATTGACAGTTGAATTTAATAATGAAACATCAGGTATATGTTTTAATGGAACACGTGACAAGTTAAAACTTTCGCTCATCAGATCTGATAACAGCGTGTATTTCAATTATCTCGAACAATTGTATCAAAAGTTGCTAGCGGAATTTAAAAACTTTCACAGCCCCATTAGCCAACAAAACTATACTAAACTCACAATTGATCTCGATCGGTCAAAGGTATATTTTATCAACAAAAATATCCTCTGAACAAACCAGAAATGAAAGATTTGTTTGAGTCCCATCGCTGTGTGAGCGGTAAAGTAAAATTTAGTATCTATAGTCGTGATAGTGAAGTATTTTTAATATCAACAGTTGAAACATTAATCATTGGTAATGAGATATAAAATAATATCATTTTCATTCTAATGCTAGTTTAATTTCCGCCTTGTTAACTGAAACGTTCTAATGCACAGTTTAATTTTCATCCTGTTATCTGATAAAAAATTTGTGGTAAAACCTATTTGCCGTCTTTAGAATAATCATATTCCACACATACGCTGTTCTAACAAATTCGTCACTTCTGTTGACAGAGCTTATCGCATTCCAACACCTGTTGTTTCGTCTGGTTACAAAATATCTGTCTACATGGTAGTAGTATAGGGAAATGAGGGTTTGGCGGGGTGGGGGAGGAGGTGTGGGAGGGTGGTGGTGGGCCAAAATCCTCATTTTCCTATGAGGGGATGGGGGATAATTTAGGACTATAATTTATACTTGTTTGGAGGGTAAAAAAAAGTGAGCTAAAACCCTCATTTAATTTATACTTGTTTGGAGGGTAAAAAAATAAAGTGGGCTAAAACCCTCATTTCTCTATTTTGGAAAAAGGGGTGGAGATAATTAAAGACTATAATTTATACTTGTTTGGAGGGTAAAAAAATAAAGTGGGCTGAAACCCTCATTTCCCTCTACTACTGCTTGACCTTTACCGCTCCGGTGGTCTAGTGGTTATAGCGTCCGCCTCGGATGAGGGAGGTCGTGGGTTCGATCCCCGGTCGAGTCATACCAAAGACTTACACAAATGGTACTAACAGCTGCCTCGCTTGGCGCTTAGCATTAATAGGTTAGTGTTAGGACTTGTCGACCTGGTGTCAGGATAATATGACTGGGTGGGACATCATGTTACGTGTCTGCGGCATGATGCCCCAGTGCTAGACATCACCATAAACTGCCACACTGCAGATATCGTAGCGATATGACTGAAATTTTTTTAAAGCTGATTAAAAATCATAATCACATCACATCACATCACATCACTTGACCTTATATATATATATATATATATATATATATATATATATATATATATATATATATATATATATATATATATATATATATATATATATATATATATATTGATGCAAGATGATGTTTGACCATCAACCAGACGATAGAGTTTGCATGCAGATCATGCCATACTTTCAACTAGATTATTATACGCAGAGATCACGTTAGGTATAATGTATAGATAAAATATGTTATGGTGAAAGAAAGATGCAAGTATGCATATTGTTGGTAAACGAATTCACGTCTTTGAGTTGAAAGTTGCGGACTTTTACAATAAATCTTTTGGACAATTTAGTCGCATTGGTATGTGCACGACACCTTAAAAACTAAATAACTTGAACTGAGAATTAAATTACATTTTGTAAAAAAAATTAGACCCTTAGATATGTTAAAGTCATTATTATACTCGGAAATTTAATCATATTCTGTAATCGATGATGAAGGGATGGACAAAAATTGATAAGTTTATCTCCAATATAAAAGGCAATGGATTGTCGGTCATCATTCAAGCCAAATGCAAGTTTAAAGAATTACATTTTCTAACAAAGATTCAGAGGGATGGCTCATTTCCAATGGTGTAAGTTAATGCATCTAGTAGTGATAAGACTAACTTGACTATCACCTTAAAACTGAATTTTAGATGTGGTATGGATGATGTGTGTTAGATACAGATAATGCACCACCGTCATCTAGATGACATATTAAACTCTGATCAATGCCTGATTTTTAAAAAATGATATCAATTGCACGAAGAGATCATGCTTGACCTTCAAATAGATAATACATTTTACATACTGATCAATTTGTCACCTTCAACTAGATATATGATAAACGGAAATCATAATTGTCCTATAGCTTTAATATATATGTTTTATATGCATATCATGTTTATCCATGAACTAGATCAAACATGACATGTAGAGATTATGTTTGACCTTCATATAGATGTTAGATATTACTTGCATATTATGCTTGCTCCAGTAGCGTCACTAGGGTTGGTGTCACCCAGTGGGTTTTCTAAATAACCCATACTTTAGACACATGTTTATAAACATTCCTTGATGAAAGGTTCAACGTACGACATAATGCTAGTTCCAGGGCACAATGCGCCGATCAAATTTAGTTGAAAAATCATTCATGCCAGTCTGAAGAAATCAGATGTGTAAACAGTTGCCTACCTCATTAAAGGAAAAACAATTGCCATGACAAGCATTACGATACATCCACTGTCGTATATTTAGTCGCAACAAAGACTTTAAGGCTAAATGATTAAATATAAATTGTATCTTACGATGAAGACACCACTATTCTTCTAGTGCGCGAATTCGTACAAAGTTTGTACGGTTCGTGAAATAGCCCTCACTGGGAACAATACTGTTTAAATACCTTAAAAATTCAGTTAACGACTACCTTTGCGGAATGTTTTTATGTTGGTTTGGCATTACTTCCTGTTGTCACGCAGAGAAAATGCTGCAAGATATGATTAGTTGTTATTGTTTTACCTGGACATTAACATAGAATAACTACCAATGAGAATTCAATGTAATATATTTCACTACGTGATTCACTGGTAGTGTAGTTTACAAAATTCAACCAATTTGTACAAGACACAAATCAATAGAAAAACTTCGCGTAAAAGTGGTATTAAATGATAAGTAAAGTACTTTGTTGCGTATATATATATATATATATATATATATATATATATATATATATATATATATATATATATATATATATATATATATATATATATATATATATATATATATATAACACATTTGGAATGACCATTGGGAAAAGGTAGTTGGCATGGAATTGATTGGGGCGGTAGTGCCAGATTACGAACTACGTCACAACTTTGCTAATTTAAAGAAGATGAGTGAGTAGCTTTAATAGTATTTTTCATTTCAAGTAAAATAAAAGGGCGACTCGGTCTTTAGCAGTTGTCTGAGATGAATCATCAATTTAAGGAATTAAAACGGAAACCAATAATTATTACTCATGACTTCTGAAGATTAAAATAACGTGAATACGGTAAGTATAGTTTGAACGGAGTCAAATGATAGTTTAAATAAGGAAGAATATATAGACAATTATTCATTCATATTGTAATATCAGTCTTTGCATACCCAATTGTAGTTTTGTTCAGGTGTCATTTAAGAGAAAATGTTTATCCAAACTACTCGTTGTAATTAAAAAGTACTCGTTGATTTGATTATTGAGACTGAGAGTTATTAAAAGAACGAGGACATTCTGGCTAATACGATTGTGATACATCACGATTGTCGATACATAAGCTAATTGAAAGCTATCGGTACATCAGCACATTCAAAACTTGGAATTGATTTGGAATACTATACGTGTGAGCTTGTGATATAACGTTTATGATTTTGGGGATTTAGTTCACAATACTTTAAGTTCCTTATAAATTTTAATTTTATAGCTTAAATGTTTTGTTGATTATACTAAACATTTATTTTACACACACACACACACACACACACACACACACACACACATACACACACACACACACACACACACATATATATATATATATATATATATATATATATATATATATATATATATATATATATATATATATATATATATTACTTAGTTTAAGACCATAACACGATATATCGATGAATCGTTTCGCCCCTAATATGATGATGACTCCATCATTCGTCTCACCAGCAAATAAAAGGAGAATTTCATTCTAAAATGACGTGGCTTTCTGGCATCATGATAATCGGCTATTGATGATAGTGCAGACATAAAGCAGGTTATGTGCGACAGAAAAAAATCGTGTCTCACCAGTAGCTTAACATTTCTATCTCAACGACTTTAATCAGGTACTGTGCATAGTTCCTTACGCGAAGATTTCTCCTTATCTTATCGCTACACACGCCAGGCAGAGTTATGCATCTTTATAGTCTCCTTTCCGTATTGACCGCACCACATTGGGTACTTATTTATCGGCTTTTGGCGGCACAGCTTGTAAAAGTTCAGCGCACGAGACTCCTCACTGATATATTCTTCACAACCAAGTCACTTAAACAAATTTAAAATACCTGGTAAGCAAAGATTATTTAACAGTGGAAGCAATAAAAACGTTTTGCCTTAGCAGGCGACGGAATTCATCTATAATCATTTCAATTTGAAGCGGCTTCGCGTGAGCCTCTACTAGCGGGACGAATAATGCTGTGGACCAGACATTGGGGAGGGAATGCTGAGGGTGGGGTGTGACAGTGTGGGTAGGGTGAAAATGGAGAAAAAGGGTTTCAAATCTCTAAACAGTTGTGCTATCGGACTCCCTGCTGCTAGATTCGCTAAATCTCGTTGAAATTTGTTACAAGTAGTGGTTCTCCGAATTCAAAGAAGATTCAACACAATAATAAGAAAATGCCAATGTTACAGAAAAGGTCTGAGCAATTATTTCAGGCACCATCGCAGCTTTGTTTTTCGGTAATAGTTTGAATATAATATAGACCCAACTTGTTGAGTTTAAAGTTCACTGAATTTAGCATATATTCTACAATTTCCAGTATACCAACCCATGCTTGAATTTCGTTATGTGCATAGAATAGAACAGTATTAACACAATTGCTGGTAGCAGTTTATTTTTATGTTGATCGATACATTACGCATCAATTGTGAAAAATGCTCTTTTGGGGAATATATTACGAGCTCCAGATCAGTATGTAGTGAAATACCATCTTTTGCTGAAACTGAATTTTTAAAAATGACAAACTTTGCTGTGATGGCAGAAAATACATGGCCATATTTTCTTTGCATACGTCTAGATGATCAACTCCATGATAGCTATGATGTCGAATACACGTACAATGAACTCCATTAACCGGTATATCCAGAGGATAATTAAAGAACCTTTTAATCTTTTTTTTTTTTAAATCCGGAAGTGTCTTATTCAACTGCTTTCTAGGAATATCATAAAAAGTAAAGTCGCACGATACAAAGCGACAGTCCTTCGTCAAACAAAAGTTCAGAGGTCACACTGTCTTTTAAGAAGAACTTAGGAATAACACTTTCTGAGTGGTGGGGTTGTGGTGGGGAAGGATGGTGTCATAGAAAAGATGAATAATTCGGGTAATTGCGACCAAATCAATGCCTTGTTGCTACTACGTTTGATTTAAAGACTAGTATATGTTACATGTACGATATCAGGCCCACCTTGTGCCTTTAGTTTATTGATGCACTTTCGATTTTACCTGGTACCCCTTGTTTGTTACTGTATTTTCGTTTCTTTTGTGTATTCTCGTGTTACTACTTGGAAATAAGATATTGAACAGTTTAAAACATTTGAAAAAGGGTGATCACAAGATGTTAGGAAAAGCAATATTCTGGTTACTACCCATGTAAGACAAGTATAGTTTTGAAGACATGTGACTGCTCGGGACTGGAATAGAGACCTAACTTTAGACTTCCAAGTATTACACAACCTTTGCTATAGGATACACGACTTGTTGCAATATGGTGAGTATGAGCCTTTCTTTGATCTATTAAAAGGAATAATAATGCATTTTTAAAAAGTAAAGTAAAAAAGTTGCTCATAAATTGATTATTATAGTACTGCATTTTTGCGTGTTTATGGTAGTTAAATATAATAATGTTTGGACCTATGTGATACAAAAAATGGTTGTAGAGCTGCATAAACGCGCGAATTGAGAACTGAGTCATTCGAGGAAACAATAGAGATATGTATAGATTACACGTGGAGAGAGAGATGAAGAGAGAGAGAGAGAGAGAGAGAGAGAGAGAGAGAGAGAGAGAGAGAGAGAGAGAGAGAGAGAGAGAGAGAGAGAGAGAGAGAGAGAGAGAGAGAGAGGTGTTAGTACGTTTGCATGAATGTCGACTAGGTGGGTGAGGGAGTAAGGGTAAGTAGAAGACTATTTGTATTGTCATTATACTACATGATCATGCCTTGTAGACATCATGATGACATTACTCATAGCATCTATGCAGTACACAGTAAATATGGAAATATAACACCATGTAAATAAAAAAAAAACATAATACTGAGTTGCAAATTCAGCATAATTCGCAATAAGACAAGCACTGGATTATAGAGGGGATAGGGTTAATTAGGAAGATGATATGCATAAAAATGGAGATAGCATATATATATATATATATATATATATATATATATATATATATATATATATATATATATATATATATATGTTGTTGTTGTTGTTGTGGGGCTTAACGCCATTTTTCAGCAAACGATAGGCTATACATTGCGGCCAGAATTAATGGTGGAGGAAGAAACGGGGAACTCGCCATAAAGATCCACCGACCACTAGAAGCTACTGGCAAGCTCCCTCACATATCCACATTAGCCGAATCTTAGACTAGAACCCAAGCATACAGAGGAGACATGGCAGTGATCCGTAACGGACAGCGCTTTGGACCACTCGGCCACTCGGGGCCCCTAATATATATATATATATATATATATATATATATATATATATATATATATATATATATATATATATATATATAGTATAATTATAAGTATTGGTTAATGCTCTGCTATACCTCAGCCTATTATTATTGATGGTTTACTGATTTTATTACATAACAATCCTATTATCAATATTTTGTATTTACCGCAGAAAAATGGAGACTACAGATAAATGGTGAAGAAAGCATTAAAAATGGTATTGTTTTGCATCAAGGGAATTATGTGTCACTTTTATATTCAGAAGCACAATAATGGGAAATACTTGATTTATTTGTATATTTACGGTGGCTTTCCAAGCAGCATTGTCTGTATCGCATAAATAAAGATCGTATCATTAGGTTTACAGTTGAAAATGGAAGATTTAGGATTGTATAATTTATGGATACTTCAGGTTTTTACCTCTGTAATATGGGATTTAGGACTGCATAATTTATGGTTATTTTTTAAAAACTACTCTCTGCTCCTTGGCTTAAGAATAATTATGTACCTACTTGTATTGTATTGTATCTCAGCTAATAGCTGAGATTATCAGATATTTAAAAAACCTATAAATTTTGTAACCATTTTTAACATGTATGCCACAAAAAAGAAAGTAATTTAAACAAAGTTGGATACAAGGAATAATTAGTTTCAAATAAAACTGCAAGTTTTAATATGGCTAAAAAAATATGAATTATGCGTGTCACACGATACAAGTGATAAATTTCATTATATTTTTCTATGTGACTGTCCTGATGAAATAAAACGATGATATAGAAACAGGGCGTGTCTCCTAAATGTAATACATACAAACTGAATGATCAGCAAAACTGAACAAATCTTCAAGTGCAGGTATGAACACGTAAAATAATTGCTATTTAAATATATTCCATTGTAAACTCAGAAAAAATTATGTTTATCCAATTTATCTTGTAAGTCTATAGCATTTAATGAATTACTTATGTTCACTTTTTCATTTCTCATCCACTATATCACCACATTAATTATTTGGGACATATATTTGTGTCTAATCTGAAATGTTTATTGTTAGACCTAATATCTAATATGGTACATCTATTGTTAGACATAATATCTAACATGGTATATTTATTGTTAGACATAATATCTAATATGGTATATCTTTTGTTAGACCTAATATCTAACATGGTATATCTATTGTTAGACCTAATATATAATATGGTACATATATTGTTACACCTAATATCTAACATGGTATATTTATTGTTAGAGCCAGTCTAGAAAATGAATCAAGTTAAGTTCCAAGTCTTCCATTATTTTTATATTAAACTTTGTAGCTGATTTAGAATTTTGCAAAGAGTGGTTTGTTGTTATTAGTTCATTAGTATATGAGTGTGTGTGTGTGTGTGTGTGTGTGTGTGTGGGGAATGGAGACGAAGAGAGGAAAATACATAAGTACATTGATGCTGCTTATATATTCATACTTATGTATGTATTTTCACCATATATATATATATATATATATATATATATATATATATATATATATATATATATATATATCAATATTATAATTAATCTAACTGATTACATACATGCATACATACATACATACATACATACATACATACATACATACATACATACATACATACATACATACATACATACATACATACATACATACATACATACATACATACATACATACATACATACATACATACATACATGCCGTATACATTAAAAATAACATGGTTTCAAAAGTGTTTTCATAAAACAATTTCGAATACCAATGCTATTGGTATATGAAATTGTGATCTGACCATGGCACAATTAGACCTATACATAAACATTATTGGAACTGTGTACCTTTGGGCCTATTATTATAGATAAATGATGAATTTCCACTCATTAGTCATTCCTGACGTATGAAAATAACTACTACTACTACTACTACTACTACTACTACTACTACTACTACTACTACTACTACTAATGATAATGATCCCTGTTTCCTAAACGAATTTATCATGGTACATATTTAATTGCAATTTTTTGTTCTGACCCCTCCCTTTTCATCTCCAAGGGACAAAATATGCTGAAATCTGGAGTGAGAGAGAAAAATAAATTGAGCTGGATAAAAAACAATGAAGATGAAACTGCACAAAGTAACCTACAATATCATTCTTCATAAAGTTTTTTTTTACAGTTCCCCATGGGACCTATCTTTATCTTATGTTTATCTTATTAATGATAAATAGTTGTATTTCCCGGTCGAAACAGTAAGGAGAATGGTTGCGGGGCATACATATGTAATGTATTTAAGGCTTTGTTGATTTTGTTTCTTAAACCTATTGTAATGTTCTAAAAATCAATTATTATTAATTAAATATGAAAATATCTAAAGTCCCCCCCTCCCTCTCTCTCTCTCTCTCTCTCTCTCTCTCTCTCTCTCTCTCTCTCTCTCTCTCTCTCTCTCGCTCGCATAATATGGTGGATCTTAACACCACATTTGAACTGTGAATATAAATTCACACCCATCTTTAAGTGCTTTTAGTTACAACAAATATAGGCATTGTTTATTTGTCATTTAATTGTTAGTGCTTCTACTCACTGTAGAACAGGAGCTTTCTTTGAAGTTACGTTGAAGAGGCTCGAGTCTAACCTTTATTTATTGTGTATATTTGGTATATTTACGATAAACAACAGAAGGATTAACCATCGCTCAGTTAATTGTAGTTGTGAACAGAGCTTAAATAATATAAACATAAATCATCTTCGGTGGACATTTGCCTCAACAAACAAAGAAATACAAAGGGAGTTCTGTCAATTCGCCGGTCCATGCGTTCATTTCGGTTGCAATATCAATACATGTAGCAGTGTGAAGCAATATCGCAACGATTACAAAAATAGTTTTACTTCAATTGTCTTAGAAACTGAATTGTGTCTCATATTTCAAAATATATTTGGTTGTGTTTCTATTGGTTGAAATGGCACTTTTAACACATTGTCTCGGAAATGTTAGGAAAGTGTTTTTGAAAAGATGCATGGAGGTAGGGGACCCAGCCTGGTCTGACAGTATGCAACCGCGTTATCAAAATCCAAGTGTGACGCTCACACAAAGTATGCCACTGTTTTGGCAATGAAGACCGAATTCAGTATAATGAATTAGGTATAATATGTTCAACAAAGTATATGGAATTTATATCGATAAACTAATTATTTATTATATATTTGTACACTAAAATAGTTCTGATTTGTGTTGCATTTCGTAGAACGCGTTCCCTTATTCAAGTAAGTTGCGAAATAATGACTTTATGTGATGGATATTTGCCCGGTTATGGTAAATCCGTTCTTGGTGAGCTCTTTGAATCAGTTTGATTTACTTTCATCTGTATAATAAACAGATCCCGTTTCCTATGGCGGTTGGAAGAAACGATGAATTAGTTATTATATGTTAAGAAAAATGTACTCGGCATACTCACTCTATTGTTAACCTATTGCATTGAAATAACCCAGGATATGTAGCGATAACAATGTAATTAGGGTGCACTTCAGTCGGTTCGAATGCCACCATTTTCCTATTTTTGTACATAGAAAGTAACCGTTGTTACGGGGTTTCCATTCTTTTAACTAGGAATAGATAATTTCATGAATAGCTGGAGAATATCATGTCATAACCTGCAAAAAGGAAACCATTTGGCCTTTGTTTGAAACTACAGTATTGGTAAGAATTTGATACACCTGGAAGAAATGTTTTCCTGAAAAACCCACAAATGTGGATCGGGGAGGGTTTCATTCGGGAGAGGTTTTATTTATATGTCTAAATGTGGAATGAGTCAAGAATTGTAAGGGACTTATCTTTGTTTCGTGGGAATACAGCTACATTATAGGGGGCAGAGGCCAGTTTTTATGTACAAATTTAATGTGGCAGTCAGTGACCTAGTACAGAAAAAAAATCATAAAGAATCAAATACACAAGTGAAGTCAAGAAGGTCCATATTTTTAGATACCTATATTAAAACAAAGCATACAGATATTATCCAATTCACCAGAGAAGTCAGTGGCAGTTCATAGCAGAAGTTTATGCACCTCAACTCCAAATTTATATCTGCAATTTTCGTATCCGAAGGTCGTTGACATCATGTGGTACTCACAATGCAAACATAAGCCCTTTTCCTAGATGACAGTTCTTCAAACCACTGTGTACAAAACAGGCTGATGCAGTCGAAAATAGTTGTCATCCAAGCCGTTCTTGAGATAACCTACTTTCCCCAAACCCATGTGTTTACTGGTAGCTCTTCTTTGCCAACTATTGTTATTTCACAATCAACATACTGCAGAGTAACTATGGAAGGTGTACATGCATGACATCAATTTCAAGAACAACAAAAACCT
The DNA here is from genome assembly GCA_016746295.1 of Potamilus streckersoni. Lineage (NCBI taxonomy): Eukaryota > Metazoa > Mollusca > Bivalvia > Unionida > Unionidae > Potamilus > Potamilus streckersoni. The sequence continues at coordinate 2,145,857 of JAEAOA010002337.1, read as the reverse complement.
AAAACACCTAGTTCACAAATATATCCATATCTTTAATTAATAAACAATAATAGCTGAAAAGGTCAGACCATTGCCTTAAGCTAAGAAAATTACCAGGGGCCAATTTACGAAACTGTACCCTGCCACATATAACATCACCCATCTTATCTTTAACAGGAATTGCATGTCAGTTCTCTCCATTGAGCATAAGGTACAGGTAGTAACCTCAGAATTCCAATGTTTTATCAATAAAGTACAACGAAATCTGTCACAACACGTAAACACCTTATCAATACAATATATATATATATATATATATATATATATATATATATATATATATATATATATATATATATATATATATATATATATATATATATATATATATATATATATATATATATATATATACATATATATACCTGTAACACCTGCTGTAAACACGATTTTTGTTAATGATTTTGTGTTGCTTTTCCAATCTCCAAAACTGTTATGATTATTATTATTATTATTATTATTATTATTATTATTATTATTATTATTATTATTATTATTATTATTATTATTATTATTATTATTATTATTATTATTATTATTAGTTGTAGTAGTAGTAGTAGCAGAAGTAATAGCAGTAGTAGCAGTAGTACTAGTAGTAGTAGTAATAAAATCTAGTAACTGGTTCGATCTAAGAAATATTCAGCAAGGGGTAGGTGATTACAGGTCTCTTCTTTATCTTTTTGTTGTCGCCACGAATCCTTCTAAATTTTACCCTTGAAATTATCATAGGTTCAGTATATTGTTCACCAACTCACTGCTTTAGAGTACTACAAATCAGATATATTGCGTATAAGTATGTAATGGTAAAAGTCTTAAATCTGATTACCTAAATTTCATTAATTTCAATTTAATCTAATTTTCATTTTTATTTTAGCGTTTACTTGCTGTTTGAAAACAAGAATATGATTGAAAAGCATTGTTAACTTTAATAAAAAGAAGATTAAGTACAAGATAATACACCATTTGAAACAAGAACGGCATATTTTTGCAAATGTTGAAGGAAATAGTCAGATACCCTTTAAATGCAAATGTTATTGTTAGTTGGGGGGTAGGAAGGGGCTTGATTGTCGCACATTGAACAGTGTGATGCAGTTTCTGTTATTATTAACATGTCCGTCTGCGCGCGCGCGTGTGTGTGCGTGTGTAGTGTTTTGGATTTTTAACCTTGCTTTAACAATGTTTCAGTCATATAGCTAGGATGTCTGCAGCGTGGCAGTTTATAGTGATGTCGAGCCGCAGACATATAGCATGAGGACCCACCAATCACATTATCTTGACACCAAGCCGACCAATCCTAACACTGACCTGTTAATTTTAAATGCCTAGCGAGGTTGTTGTTAGTACCATTTTTATAAGTCTTTGGTATGATTTGGCCGGGGGTTCGAACCCGCAACCTCCCGCAATGTATTCGGCCACTTGGCCACGAGAGTTCTGGCATGTCAATAAATTACACAGTTCTGCCAATCAAAATATGTCTCTCCATCAATATTGTAAATATTCAAGGAAAGAAAGTTTGTGCTTGATAACAATTTGTAGGCGTCTATAGAAAAAGAGAGAATGAGAGAAGAAATTTATAAAGTTTTTATTCTTAAAACTAACTTTGATCAATTACGATACTCTAATAAATGACAATATAATCAAGGTGCTTATAATTGCGAAGAACCAATATTTAACGCGTGTGCTCGGCTCTTTAAAAGCGGTGTGTTATTAATCTCCGGATTTATTTTAAAGAATAAAAAGAAGTAAAATGGAATCAACGACAGGAGTCCCTCGACGAGACTTAAGTTTTGCTAAGTGTGTAGAATTTAAAGGGGATTCAAGACAAGACACTTTTGTCCTTTTAATTAATTAGTGTTGAATTCATCTCTGATATACTTTCCCTATAAGAAGGTTTTAAAATGAGCTGCTGTGGTGGACATAACGGATATCAGTTTGGCATCAATTTCATTTGTTATTAATTAGAGTGAGGATCATTTTCCATTTTCTGCTACTTAACAAGCCTTTGACAAATGTCAAAAAAAAACGGGATCAAAAGGAATAAAATCTAATGATTCGTGAACGGATTCCCTAACAGCAAGCATCAGCAAGTGAAGACCATAATCTTTGCGTACATCAATGCACTAAGACCGAATTATATTCTTCAAAGTTTGATGAAATCTTTCTAATTCCCCTTGACTTCTGGAGTAATAGGCAGAATATGTAACAATTGGATGCCTAATTCATATACTACTTGTTGGAAAATTCCAGACATAAAATTTGACCCTTGAACAGATTGAAGAATTTGGGATGGTCAAATCGTGTAAATAAATTTATAAAAGCTTTCACTATAGTTTTAGTTGAAATATTTCTTAAAAGAATTGCCTTTGAAAATCTTGTGGATGCACACTATGGTCAAGATATATGTGTTGCTTGACATGGTCTTAGGTAAGGGACCTACACAGTCTTCCATTATTATGCTAAATATTTCGCTAAATGCAGGCACATGTTGCAGATGCTCCATATGAATCTTCTGATTGGTCCAGATGTCATGTGTGAAGAGATCTAAAGTATTTAAAACACAAATATCAATTTTCGACAAATATAAATTATTCAAGATCACGTGATAAGTGTTTATTGACTTCTAGACGACCTACAAATTGCTAGACTAAGAAGTTCCTGTCTGTTTGACTTAGGAACTTCACTGTGATATATAGGTGATAGATTTGTTAGATCGCTGATAGATTTGGTGGATCGCTGATAGATTTGATAGATCGTTGAACACACGTCACCGAAGGGTTCCTCAAGTAGTCTCCGTTTCACCATAAGGACCCCAGTTTTAACAAAAATAACAAACTTGTACTTGTACAGCTCATGTTTCGCTAATAGCCTTTTGAAACACACTTAAGATCTCATGATCTTGTTCATGCTTGACAATGAATGATTGTCTTTTGCAAACCCGATTAGAACAGAGAGAACAAGGGGTAAAAGGAGTTTTACTGTGATCAATAACTACTGTCTAATCAAAGCCGTGAGCAAATGTGACCTCAATTTCTTGATCAGCATCATTCTCAAGAGCTGTGTTTGCGATAGATGTGGTAACAGTGCAAGCAGAGTATATATCAGTGATTTAATTCTGAATAGGATCAACCTTTTGATACGATGAAGGCTGTTATTTTACAGGTGGTTGAACGACAACCTTATTACCAGCTAGGACATTGCCTAGAAATAAAAGAATAAATTTAATAGGTAAGAAAGTAACTGCTCTGATAGCTAATTCTGACGACAAATTTGCACAATTGAGAATAACATTAACAAAGCTGCACTTTGCTTCCTAAAAAAGAATTCTTTTTCTAAAACAACACCGGAAAAATACCTGATAACCAAGGACGTTGAAAAGCTCCCTTAATGTTATAACAGTGATAGGCTTATCAGAATCACAAATATGTTATATATAACGATATATCTCCATAATATAATTAGACTTGGATTTGTTGGACTCAAAAATGTATTGCTTTCAGTATAAAACTTGGCTACTTAGAAATCAGAGCATTTCGAATAGCTCTAATTTTATTAAGTTGCTTTTTTCTCAACCTTAACCAAGAAATAATGCGTCCTTTATTTTTACAATACGTGATTCAATGAATGAGAAAAGGATTTGTGATCAGTTTAATCAAATCTTTGATATCTAAAATTCTGCACGTTTTGGAAGTATTTGTATGAGAACGGGATGACTGTTTTAAACAATACTCGAACTTTTGTCGATGTGCCCCGGTACGAATCCATAACCTATCAAGACATTTCTCTACCAAATCATAATCTAAACTTTGTAGTAATGACAGCTAAGTCTAGGTTTCATGTGTTTTGCCCATAAGGCAATTTTGGAATAATAAAGTCCAATAATCTCTTGGCCACTTCAATTTGTTTTGCAGTTTTCTCAATATGAACAAATTAAATTTCTATTTCTTTCTCTTGAAAAGGGGGTACAAGCCAAATATTTATGGTAGCATTGAAACCTGACCTTTTGAGTTAAGGGGTGATATTTTCTACTAGGCAGTTGTAAGTAGTTTAATCTTCTAAACTATCTCTCTCATTCTCTCTGTGTGTCTCTCTCTATGTATGTATATATATATATATATATATATATATATATATATATATATATATATATATATATATATATATATCCCGCTTTTCTCACTTCATCTGCATTTTGTTCTCTTCTTTTTCTCTTTATTTCTCTTTCTTTATCCTCTTTATTAATTTGTGTTTCTCTCTCTCTCTCTCTCTCTCTCTCTCTCTCTCTCTCTCTCTCTCTCTCTGCTCTCATTTGCCTCATAATTTCATATTTATGAATTTGTAAGTTCATAATTTCGTTCTGAAGCTGAAATATTGTTAATTACAATTATATCCTATTTAAAATTTCTTTACTAGAGACTTGTCAAATAGATCCATACACATCATCCGACCTGTCCTTTCCTACCAAATACCGAACGCAAATATTTTGTATGTCTTGTTTTCTTAAAGATGGTTTTACTATCGAAATATAAAAATGTCCGCCAGAGTGATGCAACTCGTCCTTTTTCATAAACTTTAATCTCTTCTGGGTAGGACTTGAAAGAAAGTTCACTTCATTAGATGATATTTTGAATGATTATTACTTTCCCTGACGATTTCTTGAGTGTGTGAAATCAACATTCTTACCACGGAAAATAAAATGTCGACACAAACTGAATATGAATTTTAAATGCAGTTTTTTAATATGTCTGGAAATACTTTAAGTAAATTCAGGACATGGAAGAGCCCTCACCCATTTCAGTAACAAACAAAAAGCTAAACCAACAAGGTATGCAAAATCTGCAAATAATTTAATATAAAAGAACACTTTTATTAATTCAGTTACAAGTAATCCTTTTACAAGTCAAAACATTTATAGAATGTTCTGGTTGAATTCCAATAAATGTGAATGTACTGATGTACTAGTAGTATTGAATGTGCTTATGCACAAATTGTCTTTATGCATGACACATATACCGTCCAGAATGTGTTTTGTAATGAGCACCCCTGAAGCCCAAAGTAGAACTTTAATTCAAAAGTTCAACGAGCACTTTGTAAGACCCCGGTGAGTAAAATGGGTAAAGAGGCGCGCAGCATAAATAGTTTAGTGTCAGGATAATGTGACTGGGTTGGACATGATGTTACACGTCTTCCGCAATGTCTCAGTGTTAGACCTCGCTATAAACAGCCACAGTAATTGGGTCTCAGATAAATGACTCATATTGTGAAAGCTATGTTGCAAATCCCAAAATCCCAAACAAGGTATGAGCAATCTGTAATTCTCATAAACGATTCTTCTCAAATTGTATCTAAACACAATTAAAATCGATTCCACAGACAGATTTTTAAATAGGGATGAAGACTGTTTGCAACCGCCATTCATATTTATACTGTCACCTGGCCCATGAAGCAACATAATGCTGTGGATATAGGCCATTTATAACTTAGACAGTACAAACTAGTGTAAAATGTTCGGTCCAGAGCATTCTAAAGCCGTATACAGGTATAGGTCACGAACTCAAAAGCAAGTAAATATCTTATTAAAAGACAATATGTAGTTCAAAACTCGACCTTCATTCATGAAAAAGGTCTAGCAGCTACTATAACTTCCATATACATAATACAATGCATGCATACATATATACAAATACATATATGCATATACATGTATATATATACAAATACATATATGCATATACATGTATACATATAGCATATACATATACATATATATATATATATATATATATATATATATATATATATATATATATATATATATATATATACTTATATACATATAGCATATACATGTATATATACATTTATACATATAGCATATACATGTATATATACATTTATACATATAGCATATACATGTATATATACAAATATACATATAGCATATACATGTATATATACATATATACATATAGCATATACATGTATATATACATATATACATATAGCATATACATGCTAGTTTGTTAAAGCTGATATTAGTGCTCACTTAGCTGTTTGCATGAGATAACTGTTTATATATTGGGTAACTTGTAAACAACCTTAAGGGTAGCTTATTAATTATGAAGTAACTTATTACTCACGCTGTCAGTGTACGTAAAGGTACACTGTGGCATGTAAGGTAATATCAATGTAAAAGTGCCATTGTAGGCCGGCTTATCGTTATATTAAGGGTTGGAGTTTCATTAGTATGGAGGAAATTTAAATAAAGTTCAGATCCTTTTGCTTTAGTATGGCTGTGAAGCGCATAATGTTTGGCCTGTAGTTCGACCTTTTATTAACACAAGGTTCTTAATGGCATGGCTGTGAAGCGCATAATGTTTGGCATGTAGTCCGACCATTTATTAACACAAGTTTCTTATTGATTCTGTTCCTACATTACTTGGATTATCTCCATTACACACAATTTCATTTTGAAGTGTAATTGGTCTAAAAGAAAACTTTCGAAATGGCAGCGAAGACAGCCATTTGAAAAATATTTTGTAAGCTAATCCTTACACTTAATGTTCTATTGGATTGGGGTTTCCAAATCCTACATTGAATGTCCTATTGGATTGGAGTTTCCAAATTCTACACTGAATGTTCGATTGGATTGGGGGTTTCCAAATCTTACACTGAATTGGATTGGGTTTCCAAATTTTACACTGAATGTCATATTGGATTGGGGTTTCCAAATTCTACACTCAATGTCCTATTGGATTGGGGTTTCCAAATCCTTCACTGAATGTCCTATTGGACTGTGGTTTCCAAATCCTACACTGAATGTCCTATTGGTTTGGGCTTTCCAAATCCTTCACTGAATGTCCTATTGGATTGGGGTTTCCACTGGAAGACATTTCATGATATCTAGCTTGTCCTAAATAAAATTAGAGTCGCTGGGACAGCTAATATCACCTTCACAGCAGCCATGTATAAATATTATTATCGGAGCTACTCCTGTACCGATGGTGATATCAACAAAGGCATCATTCACTACAAGACATTTAAGACGTATAGTTGGTCATGAAACAAAACGGTACCGATCGCATATTCAATATGGTCAACATATAACCATAGGTTCCTCCTTTATGTTTTGAACCTAGGTTCTATTCTAAATTATTATGTAAATGTATTTCACTGTATTGGTCTTGATGCGGTAGGGAATGTATGGTTATATATTTTAATTCATACAGATCACAACGATTCTTAATTTCTTAATTTATATAACTATCTAACACCAGGTGATTCTGTCAACAAAGCCGGTGTCTGAAGCTAGAACTGCAAAGTTCATATGGCAGAACCGTTGTATTTACGGCTTGTATTACAAGCAGAAAAATTGTCAAGGATTCATGCGTGTTTTATATTTTATTTGTTTGTCTTCTTTTGTCTTACCTGCGAATCAAATTACTTTACGTTGTGTTGATTTACTAATAGGACTAGACTCTGATGTTTAACTAAATACACGTATGAGAAAAGGGATGAACAAATATAAGACCTATCAATGACCTAGCATTTTGCAAGAAAGGCTGTTATATCAGGTTCTCAATCCACTCATTCCAGTAATTGACTTTAAACGTTATCATACAATAGTTACTGAAAATCAATAGTCTTTGGAGTCAAATTACAACCATTCTGACTGATCTTTTGTGTTTCTGCATAATACATAACATAGGATTAGCACTTTGTGATCAATCCAGTCTAGTCGAGCAGGTTTTTAATTATTTATGTAAAACTTGTGTTTCAAGGTAAAAAGATTTATTGTCCGGATCCAACTTAGAAATGGCATGTTATTTATTTTAGATAAAATAACATACGTATCGATGAAACTTAATTTATAGGAACACGGTTATTGAAATCAGGTTTTGGTCCTTACAATCTTAATCAAACAAGTTACATGTACTTGAAACAAAATGATGCTCGTTAACTTCGGGATAGGGTCGAGATGTAATAAGAGGACTTAGTACCTTTATCTGTCAGTGTACTAGATAAGTTAAATTAATCTAAGTGTGGAGTTTATATACTGGCTTAGCTAACTCGTATAAAACTATTACATTTAGGATGTTTATTTATAAATGCAGTTGCTCCTTTAGCTGAATCAACAAGATACGTGAAAATTTATGGACTTTCAAAGGGAACTAAAATACTTGCATTGATTATTCATACTGCTACCTGCATGTATATCGAGTATTTGCATGTGAAGAAGAATGGTGCGGTAAAAACGTTTCACCAAAGGATGAGAGTTTCTATGGTGTTTACCGCTTCATCAAACATGGTCGATGGACCGTTATGCAAAGGCGCCTAGATAAATCTATTAGTTTCAAGCTAAATTTCAATGAGTATTTTGCGACTTCGATGATATGGAAAGAAACTTCGGGCTGAGGATAGGAAATATATAGCCAAGTCTATTTTCAGGTGCAACAGTAGGACAGTGTGTTGCAATATGAACCTTGCCTAGAATTCCCTTTGATATAGCTGCTAAAACAATCAATGTGGATACATACAGCTACGACGGTACCATCCCTGAAATGGTAAGTGATGAGGACAGGACAATAAGAAATTTTCAGCTCACGATGAGACAAATTTAAGTTGTTCTACAGATGTTGGTGCAGACTATAGTTTGTTGTTTAATAATTGCAATATGATGATTAATTTCATCGGCTTCAGCAGCAAACATTCACGCGGAGGCATAGAGTATTGGGGAAATTATAACCACATATGAACAAGTTTATAAAGATTAGGTGTAATGTGTGTGTCTGTGTGTGTGCAAGTTAGATTTTTAACCTGGTATAAAACTTTTCTTGTCATACCAATGAAATGTCTGCTGTGTGGCACTTTATACACAGGTCTAACACAGGGGAATAATGCTGCAGACATGTAGGATTATGTCCTACCCGGTCCCATTATCCTGATACAAGGCCAATATCTTCTCAAACTAACCTCCTAATGCTGAGCACTAAGCCAGGCAGCCGCTAGTATCATTTTTGTAGCACAATGGTATGATTCGGCCGGAGTTTGAACTACGGTCGATAGGCGTAATGTTTACATTTGGAGCGTCATGTGAACAAAATGCTATTTGCGTGATACATTGACACAGAGAAGTTTAAGTTTCGAGATCAACTATATAGAACAAATCTTAGCATGTAGATGTTGAAACCAAATATTAACTTTCAGCAATAAAATCTGGTGGATATTGCGAAGGTATCTGTGATTTACCTCTTAACAGTAAAGCATTGTGTCACTGTCAATCAATATCACATACTTTGGAAGAAACCCAAATGGCATGGAACAAGCAAAAACACAAAGGTGTATTATTGGGGGGGGGTATTAAATGTGTGAGTAATATATATATATATATATATATATATATATATATATATATATATATATATATATATATATATATATATATATATATATATATATATATATATATATATATATACATACTTGTGGGGACGGAGTTATTTATACAGTTTACTATTCGTTATCAACTAATTTCCGCAAAAAATTAACATACATGATTGTGTTGTAGCTGCAATAATAATAATAATAATAATAATAATAATAATAATAATAATAATAATAATAATAATAATAATAATAATGGCAAGAAGATGAAGACAACGACTAGCAAAAAAGTCAGAACAACAATGCCAGCTAGTTTATCGGTACAAAATTGAAACACCTGTAACAGGTCGTACGATCGAAAGGTCTTAATTTTGGTACCACACATATAAGTAGCTCTTCAGAAGTTATAACCCTCCAATTAAGGACTAACTAGACACCAGTCGAATCTTTCTGGTGAAAACCCAATGTCAGTATGACTTTTATTTCAGAACCATTGGCTAGAAGGTTATTAGGTGTGGCGATCAGATTTACAAGATGTTGCCATAACATGATAAAAAGCTTTATATTGTGTTCATATGACCATACATACAAGTGAAGTAGGGATGACATGATTTCAAGTCGATGTTATATTTTAGATGTGTGAGTGGTATCATATTTTGTTTAAGATTAATTTGATGTCCTTACAAATCTTCGGGTAAATACCCATCGTTTTAGAGTAGTAGTAATAAAGCAGATTTTGAAGATGGATGCCATGGCAGCCATACTGAATGTCATTTCATCACCATTTGTTATTGATGACCAACTAAGTATGATGAAACGTTTTGTGACAACTCGTACTACTATTGTCGTTGATGTAACTGAACTACCATCGAGGCACAATTTCTCTTAGGACCATTTACATATAAGAAGTCTTCTAGTGAAAACTCCATGCCGAGATGGCTTTATTTTCATGAGGAATAAATCGTGCCCCTATGATATAGAATATATGCGCCACTTTGAAAATCTTGTTATTTCTACTCCTTTTGAGGGAATGGTCACATTAAAATGAATCTTTCACCGAAAGCTGTGTAATGATATCTACTTTGTCTTCGGTGATCGTAGTGCCGATCTTGCATCCAGCATCGTAGTTATAGAGGCTTATTTGAAAATATTATATCACAAGAATATTAGAGATAGTTTCAACATTCAGTATTTGAAAAGAAGAAATGGCTTTATTTTGAATTCCTGGAAATTCGTTTCGGACAGTTCAGTTTCAGTTCCTTTGAGAGCATATTGTTCAGGAACAAGCGCGATTCATGCAATCACGCGTTATATAATGGACCTTACATACATGCAAAATGTGTCACAACATGGCAAATGCAATTGAATTAAAATTCTTAAAACCAATATGAATATCCGAAATTTGTAAATGGCATTCACTCTAACATTAAATTGGAGTCGCAAAATATATGCAGTATTTAATACACTGTAAGACAAATGTAAGGGACAGATTTGGTTAGAAAACATAGTTTCTAAAAACAGCTAAATTATTCGATGTCTGGAAAAACACAGTAGAGTGATATCATTTTGCATCATTTTGGATTCTTCTCCAACTTACGACAAAGATCTTCTAATTCGTGTATTGTGTCGCTGGATTCTCCTCCAACTTACGACAAAGATCTTCTAATTTGTGTATTGTGTCGCTGGATTCTCCTCCAACTTACGACAAAGATCTTCTAATTCGTGTAGTGTGTCGCTGGATTCTCCTCCAACTTACGACAAAGATCTTCTAATTCGTGTATTGTGTCGCTGGATTCTCCTCCAATTTACGACAAAGATCTTCTAATTCGTGTATTGTGTTGCTGTGCCTTGGAAGTATTTCTTTCGTATCCTTTTGTGCTGAACCTTTTCTATTTCTTAAGATTTTCCTTAGACTGGCTAACTGCTCCAATTAAGTCTCCATAATATTTTAATTTCATAAGTACACATATCCGGAAAGCTGTAAAAGATAAAATATACCATGATAGTTAGTTGTAGGAAATCGCTTAATAGAGTAGATAAGCAGCACTCAATCAAATAGCGCTTTTCTATTGAACTTAAAATTGATACATGTAGTTTTATGTATATCAATTTCCATGATCAGTGGCTGGTCTCATACGAATTATTATTTAATCAATCATGTTGCATTTTTGTAATTTGAAACCATGTAATCCTATACACTGAAATAAATTATCAACCATCATAATTATTTACCTAAACTAATGCACGTAATATGCACTTTTCAATTATTTATATGCTTGATAATAAACAAATATAACCAAGCTATAGATCATATAGCATAATGCCAGAAAATCTGACAATTGCAAATTTATGTAATGTAATTGAGTAATTAATTAAACAGTTCAATTCCGATTATACCAGTATGACAAATTTGACATAATTATTGTTTTAATCTATTTTGTCATTCTAAAATTATGATGGTTTATTAATGTTTATAATCGACAGGTTTTTGAATTATCATCAAGTACTTTTCACATTTATAGCTAAACATCTTTCAAACATGTATATATATATATATATATATATATATATATATATATATATATATATATATATATATATATATATATATATAACATACAATATTGTATTATTTTCTTTCCATTTTTTATTTAATACATCGTATTCTATTGTACGTGATTTTTCTGGTCAAAAATTTTAAACCTTGGTCATGTGATCTAAACGCACGCGCAAAGTTCTTCTTTATTTATATGTGGCTTATGATCTTAGCAGAATCAATTGTATTATTGTTATCAAGTAATTAATTTGGGATAGAATTAATTTATTAAATTTATTTAATTTTAAATTGATTCTTATTTGGTAATACTAAGTGCTCAAAATACCATTCTTGGACTTATAGACTTGAATTTATATCAACATTTCAAATAAGGATTCATTATTAGGTTTAAGTATTGCGATCCAACAAAAGACTTTTGGCACATCGCCACTACATGGGCCACAACAGGTACATCAACACTTTAAGAGTTGGATGTAATTTAGATTTCATTTAAAGATTATTGAGAACTTTAATAATTATGATATGTGTTTTTAATTCTGAGATTGTTTGGGGATTTAATTCGCAATACCATAAGTGACCTTTTTACAGTTTCACTCTGTTTTATATGGAAATAAACTATTTGTTGAATTGTACAAAGCTTGTTGCTTCATACTCTTTCCTATATATTGTTTTAAGACTATAGAGTGATAATATAATCACACTGACTATCGAATCAATGTTTGTTTTATACCCTTATAAAGTCTTCGTCAACCCCTTTTTAGCTGTTTCTTGCTGCATTCACAAATATCACCCGTATGTTTTGTAGAGGTGCGCTGTATACCGGTTAAAAGCGGAAATTTCTTCCGGTTGTACGTATCAAGGTACTTTCATAACGTCGATAAGAAATGTAAAAAATTTCTTATATTCTTGCTACGAGAGAGAGAGAGAGAGAGAGAGAGAGAGAGAGAGAGAGAGAGAGAGAGAGAGAGAGAGAGAGAGAGAGAGAGAGAGAGAGAGAGAGAGAGAGAGAGAGAGAGAGAGAGAGAGAGAGAGAGAGAGAGAGAGAATTTAACGATTCTTCAGTTATATCGCTAAGATGTCTGTAATGTGATGTCTAACCGTGGGGCATAATGTCACAGACAAGTAAAATGATGCCCCACCCAGTCATATTATCCTGACACCAGGCAGACCAGTCCTAACACTAATCGTTCAATGTTGAGCGTTTAGCTTGGCAGCTGTTAGAGCATTAACTGAAAGAACGGATAGATAAATGTAAGTATTTAACCTGTGTATCAATATTTGATTTAAAATGAAAGTAAATAAGATAGCCGTGTTTATTAAAGGAGATAATCCAATATAGGATATGGAGGCCAAATTGGAACAACACTAAATTTGGCAGTGTTTTAAAAAGAAATATAAATAAAAACGGTTCGTAGATGTTCTTATATTAGCTAATAGTAAACGAAATCTGCAAACGACATCATTTGATACTTTTATTTGCACTCGAAATTTAGTATATCCACAATGTCAGGAGGTTATGTATTTTTATTTTGCTTAATTTTAATTTGAAATATACAATTACTACTACAATACTTTTAGTTATAGTGCGCATGCGCCTCTTCCTCTCCATTTTCATACTCTTCCTTGACCTCTGTTCATAACAATCTGTAGGGGGTGATATTCTAAATTTTTGATATGCATATTGCAGTTTCCAAGACTGAGACATGAACAATACGTATGTTTCATTAAATAGGAAATGTATACTGAGAACCAAAAATTAAGACAAGTCTAATTCGAAATATCAAAGAGAAATGAATCGATCAATTTTTTCAATAGCTGAACAGTTAAATATTTAAAGTGCACAATCATGATGCTCAAGAACATGCAATGAAATGCCCTTATCAAAGTAATTAACAGTAGCTTGGAACGGAACAATGTACTCAAATAAATCGAATTTGCCGTATTTTCATCTCAGCATGACATTTTAAGTGATTTCATTCATCATACACTTGTAAAGACGAATCAAACGAATTCATTATAATTCTCTATATAGCACCCCTAAAAGTTATTCTAAAAACTAGATGTTATAATATTAAACAAATTTGGGATATTTAGTTTTGAAGGTTTTGACCTTTGGAAAATTAAGATGATAAATGTGTATGTATGTAAATAGGTAGGAAGGAGATATGTATGTATGTATGTATGTATGTATGTATGTATGTATGTATGTATGTATGTATGTATGTATGTATGTATGTATGTATGTATGTATGTATGTATGTATGTATGTATGTATGTATGTATGTATGTATGTATGTATGTATGTATGTAGGCAGGTAGGTAGGTAGGTAGGTAGGTAGGTAGGTAGGTAGGTAGGTAGGGCGATAACAATCTAAGTAAATCAGATCTCCTAATCCTGGGTATAGATCTGACAGCGACCACTTAGGGTAATATTTTGATGACCATTGAAATATCCAATGGAAATGCAGCTTTCCGACATTTAAGAGTGAATCTAATCGACAGGCACACACTATTGCTCTTCAGATCTACTGCTTAGCGAAAGTATACGTCATACTAGAGGTTGATAAAATTAGCGAATATGGTAATACCATAGGTAACCTTAACATGATCCCTATGCGGTCACTATCAGATCTTATTGTAGTAGTGTGGTGATCTGATTTTAATAAGATTGTGGCAGAGATTACAATTTTATTATTATTATTATTATTATTATTATTATTATTATTATTATTATTATTATTATTATTATTATTATTATTATTTTTTTTTCTTTCTTTTTTTTCTTTCGTTATATTCCAGAGTTTCCTGTCACATCCACTTGTGGTGGCCATAGATTTTGGCACAACTTACTCTGGTTGGGCATATTCAACAAAGGAGGAGTTCAAAAACAGTCCCCTTAAGATCCACACACGACATTGGCAAAGTGGGAACCACGTCTCCGATAAGGTATAAGTCATATTATTTTAACCTTTTTTTAAAGAATGAAAATTGTGGTTCTGTGTCGTATTTGGATGGTTTTGTTAGCGTTTGTGTAATAGAGATATACTGATAAAAAGTTAATACACGCCATTAAACTTGAGACCTGACAGCAAGGCATGGAATGCAACAAAGCAAAGTAGACCGACGTAATAGAACTAACCATGTTAAATTATCACAATTTAAGGCAATATGATGAACATATAAGGCACCAGATATATATATATATATATATATATATATATATATATATATATATATATATATATATATATATATATATATATATATATATATCAGAATATGCAGCTACTACACTATTTAATATATGCAGCTCTCGTCACATGGTTTTAATAATAATAATAATAATAATAATAATAATAATAATAATAATAATAATAATAATAATAATAATAATAATAATAATAATAATAATAATAATAATAATAATAATAAAATTAATAATAATAATCCTTTTTCCTAATATTAAACACTTATCCATTACATGAAATGTAACTTGCGGTACGTGAAAAACGGTATATATAAACATCTCCTATTTCGGCTACCAAAGTGGACTTAAAGATGTAATAATGTTTGCTTTCTTAAGTATTGTCAGCATGCTTTTGTTTTGTAATTTCATGGTGTTTGTTCGAGTAATAAAGTTACATCATATCTTTTATTGTGCAATCTAATATTTGAATGTTCTTAGAGCTGCTAAACATTAGGCGTTGTACCAAGTTCAAATCACACACACACACACACACACACACACACACACACACACACACACACACACAGAAACACACAACTTGAGATGCTCAAGCTTCTTGCAAAAACACAAATTTACGAAAACTAGATAATGGAAAATTTGATGTGAAACGAGATCAATAATTATTATGCAAGATGTTACGTGATATGGGGTGTGCGACATTAACTTGTATTTATTTCGCCCTTTTCTTGTGACTCATTTTCTTTAATGATCAACCCTTTCTTTCAGTTTTATTTTTGCTTTCCTTAAGACATATAAACAACAAATTAGGTGTTTCACGTGATCTTTAGTGACTGATTATACTCTCAACAACATCACGTGACCGGAATTCTTTAGAAGGATTGCAAATGCAACCTGAAATAGGAGTAAATGAACAAATAAATGTAATATGCTCCAGAAGGAATTTATTTAATGATTGACAATATCTTTGCTATATTATTACATGAGTCAAGCCGTTTCATCTTAAGAAAAATTAGCCACATGTTGTAATTTTACTCTACAATATTGTAGCTCAAATATATATTGTTTCTTTGTTTTTGGTATTTTTGTTCTCTTAAAAGTAAATATACCCGATCAGAAAATTAAATTCATTTGTTAAATGAACTAGACAACACTTGAATCAATGTACCTCAGCTGCAGACTTACACTACTTTCTATGCAGATGTTTGAATAACCCATGTTAAACAAATGGTTTCATTAAATATGTTTTAAGTAATTCTGATGATTCCAATTTTTTTTATTCTACGTTTTCCAATACCAATGCAAAATGTATAGAGAGGTAAAGGAGCCGCTGCTCTTTTGTCTTGTACCCTTTGTTCCCTGATTTGACTCCAGTTTAAGAATAGCAGGCATTCAACGGTAGACGGCTTCCTACGGGCTCTCACAATAAAATCCATGTACTTCTACCTCTAGGCTCCTACCACAATATTGTTCCAGCCTGATGGGATCACCGTGGAGGCTTTTGGTTATGACGCTGAATCAAAATACGCTGAACTGGCCCAGGAAGAAGAACACACAAACTGGTTCTATTTCAAACGATTTAAGATGAAGATATATGAGAATGAGGTATTTTTATGATTCTAAATCTCTTTTGCATTATATTAGGGATCTATTTGTTCAGTCAATCAAAATCAATCAATCGTTTTGATTTGAAATGAGATCATAAGTAGTTTAAAGCTCTCAGGTCTTATTTAGCAGTGCAGATGTTTGAAACATTGAGAACCCATTTTAATAAGGGCTCCACACGACGTATAACAGTGAAAATGAATGAAGAAAAACATAATCAATCAATTATGTTTAGTATAAAACAGAAATAGCGGAATGTAACATCATCATTTCATGTTTGAGTATACCAATTTACAAAACAAACTGTTCATAATCCAATTAGTACAAAATTATGTGAATTACCTATGATGGTTTGAAAATGACTGGTGTATGGAGAAAATGCTTATCGCATTCCATTTTCAAATTAGTACAATTAAAATATATTTAAACTTATTACCCACTCTAAATAGAACCAAAAGAAAGTTTGTGACTACCACTGCTAAAACACCATATATGTTTACGCGTCTTGTAGGAGTCCATATATTTTCGCAACAAAAATATACTTAATTGAAATTTCATCATTTTATGTTTTCACCAAAAGCAACCTTTTAAAGTTGCGGTGACCTTTCTCGACTCATTTAAATATCTATTTTTATATTTTTTTAAGCAAAATTTCAATTAGTCCACACGAATCATTAATGTTCATAAAAATCAAAACGTAATTCTACAATACAGATGGCGCAGTTTATCATACAGAATGTGTAATTGCTATATGTTGTGTAACAATCAAGTCTCTTCTAAAAACCAATCATTTTGATCTTAATAGAAATGTTTGATGCTGACAATGTCTGAAAACTCTTCCTATTATATTTAGATTTGTTAGCATTTAAATAATTATACAAAACATTAAATGAAATGCCACAGTGATAACGTACTATTAAATTATCCAGATCTCTGTTCTATAAGGTAATATATTATTAAAATGATGTCACTGGAGATTATTTGGCGAACCGAACATAACGGCTTTTTTATTTTAAAGGCTCTCCTCTCTCCGCAAACCCAAAAATCCCATACACAATCTTTGTCTTGCTGAAAAATATTGTCTTTTGCTTGCTAAAGTTACATTTATTTGAAAACATAAGGTTGAGATACAGAAAATCAGCTAGGAGTTCCGACTTGTATCGTTGGAATGTTAAACTTCAGTACGTTCGGATTTAAAATATACTTTTGTCTTTGCTGCATTAACATTATATCTATGTTTTACAGTACAAATGCAAATGATTTATAGATGCTTAAAGTGCAGGAGCAGATTGAATCGTCATCATAAAGTAACAAATACTGTTTAAAACAGACTTCAACATCTAAACTAACACAGATTGAGATAAATCACTCGTATCAGTAAAACAGACTAATATATAATCAACACAATCAACACAATGCCACTGAAGATCTATTTATAAGCTCAGCTTTCTTGCATTTCCTAAAAAAGTGTTTATGTCTTATTCATCAAAATTATTGTTTTCTTCCTTATTGATCGTTAGAGGACTATATTGTATTACTTTCCTTGTAATCTGTTGTGGCCTTTTCCAAACAAAATGTAGTGGAGAAACTTATCAAGTAAAACAAAATCAAATCAGGTTTCAACAACAAAGTTTCGTTTGAAAATATATCATTATGCAAATAGGTATATATGCAGGGCAGACTATATTTCTATGGACACACCTTATAATAAGTAATAATTTTCAAAAAGTGGCAAAAATAATTTCAATGAAAATACACCTAAAAGGAATCTACCCTCAACCCACCCACCCACTCTAGAATTTAAGGAACATAACTCGCGAGGAATATAGTTCACCTTTAAGTGATTTTGCATTATGGTTGAAATTATTTCCATTTGTCTTATTTAGAAAACCCTAAATATGAATTTGGAGATCGGAACAGAGTGTGGAGTGGTGTGATGGCTTTTCATATTACATATATAGTTCCGTTTTTAACTGCAGTACACTAAATGTTTATAGTCTAGCATGTACCTTTACCGTACATTGTGCTT
The DNA here is from genome assembly GCA_016746295.1 of Potamilus streckersoni. Classification (NCBI taxonomy): domain Eukaryota; kingdom Metazoa; phylum Mollusca; class Bivalvia; order Unionida; family Unionidae; genus Potamilus; species Potamilus streckersoni. The sequence continues at coordinate 2,127,041 of JAEAOA010002337.1, read as the reverse complement.
TGCATAAAAATTGTTGCATATATTAATTAAAAAGCCCCATTGTACCCGCAAATTATGAGAATTCTAGCTAAGCATTTGATATCAGACTAAAACAAAAAGATTTCCGGCTCTTTTTCCTGTCTAAATGAAACACGCTTTGTCTGGTAAATATAAAATTATTATCAGTTATTATAAGGAAAATCACAATCGTGAGCGAGAATCGTATTTTTATATTCTACAAAATTTTTCGGAAATCAGTGAAAGAAAACAGAATAGAAACGAATATTTTGTTTATTCTTCGTGTATTATCGATATATTTTGTTTATTCTTCGTGTATTATCGATATAAAATTTCAGTTCAGTGAATGATAGACATAATGATGCGATTCAGTTTTGATTTGGAGAGGAAATATATTACGCAGGCATCTTTGCCAAGTTAGCAATGAACAGAGAAACATCAGAATACTAGACACGAACAAGAGTGTGGCTCATTTCTTACCGCATAATTTATTGCAAGCAAAACGGATAATTTTGTGTTTCACTTTACTGAAAAATTTCAACCGCTCTTAAATATTGTTTGAAATCCATGTCTCTTTTATCACTTACTTTAATAAGGTTTCACCAAGAACTATTTCTAAAATGATATTACGTTCTGTCTGCAGGAATTGAGCATATACACGATGCTACAAGACGAACGTAATAAGTCTCTTCCAGCACTGACAGTCTTCTCCGCTGCTATCCGCTACTTAAAGGACGATCTCCTGAACAACTTGAACAAAACAATGAAAGGAGCAATAAGAGCTGAGGATATATTATGGATTTTAACGGTACCAGCAATTTGGGACGACCGAGCCAAAGAATTCATGCGTCAGGCGTCATCGTTTGTATGGAATTACATTTCGTTTGTTTCTTTATCGTTCCCATCGTATGTATAAAATCAATGTTTAGCGAAGTTTGTATTGTAACGAACACCAGAAAGTGTATGAAGTCCTGATCCAAACGCAAACAATTATAATAAGCAGGGTGATATTTTATCTTATAAATAAACTTGGTATTTGTACTTATGAAATAACATATATGCATGATATATATTGGGTGCTAATATATTTACAAATGAAACGTGTTCCTCAATGAAAGTCCTATGATTGAGACTGGAATGAAACTAGGGATGATGTATGTTGTCTTATATTTCTCTATGATCCACGAATACAAAATTACTTGTCATGAAACTAATATGTTTAAATGAACGCATTATTTCAACATTTCAATACAAAAGTTGTTGTTGTTGGGCTTAACGCCATTTTTCAGTACACGATAGGCTATTCATGGCGGCCAGTATTAATGGTGGAGGAAGAAACCGGGAAATCACAGGAAAGAAACACCGACCCACGAGAAGCTACTGGCAAGCTTTTTCACATATCCACATTCGCCGAATCATAGACTCGAACACACGCAGACAGAGGTGAGATGGCAGTGATCCGTAACGGACAGCGCTTTAGACCACTCGGCCACTCACAGCCCCCAATACAAAAGTAAAATTCCAGAATTAATTTGTCTTTTGATTTTATCCGGTGAATTTCAATGCAAGTAAATTTTGATAACAAGGTAAAAATAACTTTAGGTATAATAATTTTGCAGGCTGGAATTCATGATAACAATCTACTCTTGGCACTTGAACCGGAAGCAGCCTCGCTCTGTTGTAGATTACTTCCGGTTCAGACGATGTACGGTGCAGATTGCGCCGCCATATTGGCTACATTCAAGACAGGGTCTCGGTACATGATCCTCGACGCTGGAGGTATAAATAATCTTTCAGTTGCTTTCTCTCCCTTTCTGTAACATGGAAAGTTAGTACGCGAGCAACGAAACATTGAAAGACAAAACAATTGTTTATATGTAATATTACTACTGACCTTTGTTCTAGTTAGATATTATTTGGTAACAATCTTCTGATCGTGCTCAGTACAGTGACACGTATTTGCTTAAACAGTAATGCACGATCGCGTCGCAATGTATTTTTAAATTCATTTTGCTAGACGTTGCTTCAAAGGGATTGACGTTCAATTAATTTGCATTTGTATTAATACCTATAATTTGTGAACATAATGAACTATAGCCTTAATGTTTGGCAACAAGTTTTATCGATTTAGATTCATGATGCAGACCACTTTTAGTATACAATAGTACATTTTCCTTGTCAAACCTGTGAGAAAGAAGGAATGCAATACTATATACCTAAGAAAATAGAATATGTGTTTGTTTTGTGGTTCATCATTGATTTTGGATAATAGCAAGGTTGCACTAAGAGAGCTCAGTGGGATTTCAGTTTAAGATCCAGACGAAATAAAACATTTTCTTATCGCTTTGTACGCCATATTTCGTCTAGAGAATTGAAATGTCGTGACATATCTTGACTATTCATCTTGGTATATTCCAGGTGGTACAATCGACATTACGATTCACGAGGTAACGTCAAATGGACACCTGAAAGAACTATGCGCGGCTAATGGAGGCGCTTGGGGTGGAACATCAATTGATAGATCTTTTGAACATTTCCTTTTTGGCTTGCTTGGACCAGATGTCTTGCAGTGTTTCAAAAATGATTATGCTGATGATTACCTTGAATTCTTCCGAACATTTGAGACAAAAAAGAGAGATAAGATGACGAATATCGTTGTCCTCAGGATTCCAGCGTCACTCGGAGAAACTTTCGAAAAGAAGAAATACATTACACTTTCTGCATTTCTTTCCAGCCTTAAGTTCGGAGGTACTATCAAGGACTGGTTCAAAGATCAGGTTCTAAATGTATACCTTGTCACAGGCAGTCATAAGACCACCCTAGCTTGCAGCTCAGTTTACGAAAAGATGTTCAGGGAAGAAATGGAGTTTCAGCTAGAAAAGAACCCACGTGTATATTTCAGACAATTCCTGGAGGAATTAGTTGGTGTATTGGTTTACGACAAATTCTGTGTGGAGCAACCAGACGACCACCAAAGACTCGTAGAAAGCTTTCAGATGCAAGTGGAACTGAAGAGTATTTCAAGAGCGTTTGGGGTACAGTTATCGCTTCCTGATTCCTTGATACAATTGTACACAAAATTAACTGGCAAAGACTTTAACTCAAAACTAAGCCTCCAAGAACACTTAGGCCCAGCTTCTCTGATAAAGGACAAAATGAAACTAAAATCATCAGTTTGGGTGAGCTTCTTCAATTATTCAGTCCGTAATATAGTTGATCACATATCACAACTACTTGAAAAAGGTGGATTCGTGAATCTGGAATCCATTGTCATGGTTGGAGGATTTTCGGAATGCCAGTTACTCCAAGATGCTATCCGATCGAAGTTTCCCACAATTAAAGTGATTATTCCGGCGGATGCCGGTCTGGCGGTTCTAAAGGGGGCAGTCATTTTTGGTCACGATTCCTCTCTCATTTGTCAGAGAATATGCAAGAGAACTTATGGTGTAGAGATGATTGCCCGTTTTATAGAAGGTCGCCATCCTCCCAGCAAGAAAGTTATTATTGAGGGCGATGAACTTTGTAAAGCCGTGTTTGATAAACATGTCGAAATTGGTCAAACTGTTACCCTGAATGAACGTACAACATTAAGAAATTATCGTGCAGCAAAAGAGGAAGACTCCTATATCACCTTCACAGTTTACGCCTCTACCAGTAAGTATCCTGAGTTTGTTGACGATACCTCTTGTACAAAACTCGGCACTGTAGAAATTCCAATAATGGATCGGTCGGTACCTTTAGCAGATAGGTGTTTCACGTTCAACTTTATTTTTGGAAATACCGAGTTGAAATTGGAAGCGAAGGAGAATAGAACAGGCCAAACGTTAGAGGCAAAAATTGATCTGCTTGGACAGCACTAAACGATAACAATAATTAATTTGTTTTGATATTTTTGTTGATATAATAAGCTGTGTGAACCTTTTAACATAATTATCGGCGGTTCTATGGTACCACCATTGTAAATACATTCTTGCTGTCTCGCCGTATAAAGAAATAAGAAAAGAAACCCACATACAAATTGAACTGAAGAATGTTCATCTATGAGAAAATCCTAAGAATAAACAGGTCCTCGGATGTTATAAGGCACGGCATAGTTTGGTCTTTGAGCGTTAGATTTGAAGGAATCAACCAGATGGGTGTAAGGAGAAAAGAAAAACTGAGGCTAGAAAAGCTTCATCTTTGTGAATAGCATTAATTAGGGCGGGTGCATGTGCATGTCATTCGTGGAGAGGTTTGCATAATGATTAAGTTAAATGTTTGTGTGTTCATCACAAACTTATATTAGAAGATTCATATTTATTTTTACTATAAGAGAAAGTATCTAATTTAATCCTAAACAATTGAATAAAATATCAGAACGTCTTTGTTATCTAATAACATTGCAGTAATAATAATAATAATAATAATAATAATAATAATAATAATAATAATAATAATAATAATAATAATAATAATAATAATGGCAGTAGTATTAGTCGTACTAAGTAATGCTTGAAATTATTGGAAACACTTACATTTTGTTTTAAAACTCCATCTCCCACGTCATCTTCTTATGTATGCGAAACAAGAAATCAGATCTCTGCACCCTCCTGAAGTTGGTGTATAAAAAGATCAAATTAAAAGTTTAAGTTTACATTACATACAAATATACTAAAATGTCCCTCCTCCCATTTATTCTTTCCTGGGTTGCCTATCCAGGAGTAAAAGCCAGTTTTAGTGTTTACTCATCTACCTAAACTATTGTAATATACCCAAGGGGTTTCTTTACCAAGTGATTACAACACTAGCGTGAATTCCGCTAGAAGACACTTATTTTCTCCTGATTTCCAGGGACCTCCCAACAGCTACTGTTGTAAGCTGGAAATTCCAACGTGCTCAGAATATAAATAATTTTTCTCTAATTAATGCATGTCAACATATCGCAGAACTTTACAATTGCAGGTCAACCTCACACTTACATGGTTTCTCCTCGTTACATTTCAGTAAAGTAAAGCCAGTGTTTCACGCCGTAAAAATACACAACTCATCCAACAAATTCTGGGACGTTTCCAGATAAAGGATTTAGCAGTTCCTATCATAAAACCTGCAAATGGAGTCACACAATCAATCAGCACAATTTGATTTTAATAAGGACTGATTGACTAACTTTCTGCGGCGCTGACCCGAACTCACTCAAACTATACAATGACGTCATGAAATCTAAAAAACACTGCACTCTGTAACGTTTGCTCCTAAAAAATTGCCAATTATTTGGACTGTTTTTCTGCATCCTCAGCAACGACTTCCCAAAATCAAACAAGTTATCACAAAATCTAAGGTATCCTTAAAATAGAGAGCTATATACTCCAAATTTATTACATTATAGTACTAATGATAATTGTAGTATATATGATGACTACATACATGCAGACTTTCAGTGTTATTTGCTGTTTCGTATTTCTTCGTTAAATTGTGCTTGCAGTGGTGTTTCTTATTATAGCTTAGATCATTAGTTCGTTTTTTAATTCATTTGTGCGAGTAGCTCCTTCTATCCATGTTTCTCCATATTTCAACCCAGATCTGGAAATAACACAAGTGAGCTCGATTGTGCGATTTAGTTTCCGCGATCAGTCAGTCAGTAACGAGTAAGCAAATAAATGTCATCTTTAATCGGCTAAAACAAAATTCTAAGACCAAACTTATGAGAAAGATTTTGATTTCGAAAGTTTCTAGCCATAAGTCTGCGTTTGCATGTTCTGAAATTTCAATAGGACATATAATTTATCATCGACCAAGAATATATATGCTGTCTGTCCAGCTTCAAACACATTAACGACTTTTGTGTATGAAGTAACTCTGTAAAATTTACCTCACAAAGTAGTCTACACACGTGAAAACATGCAATGATAATGCAATATTTTGAATTTAATCGCCCTTGCCATTATTTTCTTAAGTTCAGATAGAAATGGAATTTTCTGTCAAGATGTTTGAAGAAAAGTAAACTTATATTTGTTCACGTACCGGTGAGTGTGTGGCTGGGTGGCTGAGAGAGTGAGCTCCTTAATTCATACACTGGGCATGCATATACGAAATATGTCCACATTTCATCCAAGGTTCGCTTATTTACCATCAACATCGTGAATTTTTATGTATCTTTATTATCTTCTGTCTCTTGTTTAGGACAGGACACAATACACATAATATATATATATATATATATATATATATATATATATATATATATATATATATATATATATATATATATATATATATATATATATATATAACTATTTTTTCTTTTTTGTTTAAGCAATTAAATGTACTGTTTTTTTCAAATGTGCTATTATATTGTACAAATTACGAAGAGACGAGGCTAATATAACTTTATATTTGATGCAATTTTCATGCAATTTTGAATTATTTTTCCATACAGCTAACAAAATCGGTATATCCCTCTTAATCCATAGTACAATACTGTAATGTATTTTTTGCGATGTAGATGTACATTAACCTTATCAATTGTGTATCGTACTTTAATTTTCCTAAAAATGGACAGTTATAATATGTAGCAGTTTCTTACGGTCCTGATTAAAAAAGACATATCGTCATTCTTTACGTCCATTAGATCTTTTAATATCACGTGATCAGGTAGTTCTGGTCAGCCACATCTGAACTGAAGGGGTAAATGACATTTGAATTCTTTAGAAATGTGTACGATCTATTTAATCACATAAAATGACCTGCGTTAGCTGGTTTGCAGAAACATCCGAGAAAGATGTTGTGGGGGAACGACAAGACAAAACAAGACAAGACAAGACAAGACAAGACAAGACAAGACAAGACAAGACAAGACAAGACAAGACAAGACAAGACAAGACAAGACAAAAGTTTCTATACTCATATGTGTTATGATTCTTAAGATGATATTTGCAAACGTTGATCCTTGAAAATTAAAAATATGGCATAAATAATTGTCTTTCGTCGTAAAAGGAACACTGGAGTCTGATAAAGTGTGCAACACCATTCTTGATACGTAATATTGGTCCCTACCTTAGATCAGTTTCAAGTTGAAACCTATCATTTGCCGTTCTAAACTTAATTAAACATTTAGATGTATGTTTTGATAATGAGAAATATATATTTTTTATTTTTAATTCAAGCCCGTTTTGTTTTAATAACCTGTAATCTGGATCTTTACATGACGCAATGATTGCAGCTGGCCAAGCTTATCTGTAGCAATATTTTAAATAGTTGTTCTTTCGAGTTTACTAGCCATTTAACAGGTTCAAAGCTTTGATGTGTTCATACGTAACTTAACCCATAATTATCTATAAATAACTTTGTTTCAAGTAATCATTTATTGTCATGCAAATTATCACAAAATTATTTGTATAAGATAGAATATATATGGAAAAGTAACTTTCCTTTATAGACACTAACCACTTTAACACAATAGTTTATCATGCGAAGTTTAATGTTGATAAATAATGGGAAACGACCGAGTTTACCGTGTACCATATATAGAGGGTACGTTTTAGGCCTTCATTATACTTCTGAGGAACGAAATATGCGTTGTTTTGTTTTTCGATTATATCTGCTTTCACAAGTCCCCAAATTTCACAAGCGTTTCTTAAAATCTGTACAGTGGTTTAAATTAACAGTTTCATATGATAATCAGCAGTCAAATCTAAATTACGTATAAGGTTTTATGTAAGTGCATACCTTTATTAGCTATTAATACTAGGTTATTCAGGCCGTTCGAGAACTTTTCAGTCTTGTGAAATATTAGATATAATTACTTATATTCATATACAATATCAGCATTGGCATTGCTTGACTTACATTTATATGTATCCAAATTTCTGGAACCAAATGCGATAGTTTTGTTTTATCTGTGTTTCCAATGATCGCAATATCAAAAATCGTATTAAGAGTATACTGCGTATCAGCAGGATTATCGGTGACATAAGCATTTAAGATATTTACATAGTATATTTAGAAGGTACATCGTTTCCTCTGCCCCAATTGTGAAAAAATTCTAGGTCATTTAGCATTAAGGAGAACAATAATAGAAATAATTTTCCCTCTTATCTTACATCTTTTTCACACCACCCCCCAACAAAACAAACTTCATTATTTACAGAAACACAATTTGTTCCTTCATCAAAATAACTTCATATGAATGGTATTGAATACAATTGATGTCATAATCCAACTCTATACATCATCAAAGTTACTTTAAAACCAGCAAAGGTGCAATAATGCTTTTGTTTTTGCATTTGCTAAAAAATTCTATAAGGCTATGTCACATTTATTTTTGGAAATTGATACAATAACACTTTTTAATCTAACTATCTAGTACAAAGATGGGACGTAGATGATATTGGTTTCAGTGTGTGTACTATTGATGATAAAGATGAGTCTTGGAGCCAGTCGATCGGCGGAGTTGAAAACAAAAACATGGTAACACGATGAGATAGATGACAGACCTTTAGCTTAAGTATTTAACGCTCTCAGTGATGTTGGAAATGTGAAGGAATGTACATTATCACATGAAAAAAACTCATGGGGGACTGGTAATTCTAATGTGGGTGGACATTTTGAATTCATCCGCTATGACAAATTTGCAAACTTGTGAATGCTCTGGCGCAATTAAAATTCCAGATGTGTTACGCACTGTTTAAGAACTATCATCTGCCAATTTGTTTCCATAATTAATTTTATTTCACTGACAGGGCAGGTAGCGAGATTTGACAAATGTTCACTCACTAACTATTGTTGCCTCCCAAAATAGGAACCTAAAATAATATTTATTATCATTAGACCTGTAATAAAAGCTGTTTCAGACTCTAAATGTAATGCAATTTTTCGCTTTTCGAAAACGTCAATAAAGAATTTAGGGTTATAAATTTGAGTGTCATTTATTCATTTCTTCGATCTCTCTCTCTCTGTCTCTATGTGTACACCAGGCTGTTATATTTTATTTCTGCACAAGTAATTTAAATTTAAATTTAATATTACTTAAATGAATTTACAGAAAAGCTTTGAATATTTAATTTTTGGATATGAAAACTTTTGAAGATATTTAACGTAATGAATTACACTTTTATGTAGTACTTTCAACCATACACACTGAGAAAGAAAGGATGAATCACGTGACAATATATTGAACTTTATCCAATCATTTCGGAGTTTCACTGCCAATCAATGTCTCAGATCTTGACTGCTCTAATCCTCTCTAACCATGCGCCATACATGAACTTGTTTCAAGGTGACCTTGATGCATAATATTTGTTACAAGTATTGTACAGTACGTATTCTACTTAATATCATCTCAGCTCATTCTTGGCTATATAGTGCTGAATCATATTAGAACTACTTTCCTGAAGTCTGCGGTTTTGTTTTGCTTCGAATATGTCAGCTCACACATATGTAGTGCTTATTTCATGATTTCATCATTTCTTTTGTTTTCTTCAAACGTTTCTATCTATATAGTTGAGCGCATGAGGTAAAATACTTTAGCTACAGAATATTTCAAATGTAGAGTGATTGTAAAAAACAAAAACAATACCGAACTGGATCTGAAGCTTTACTGCAAAACATATACATCCAATGGTCCCGGGGAGATAAAACGGTAGAGATGTATCGGAAAACAGGTTCAATGCATTCTAGGCTCAGCTTCGTCAAAAGTGCGCATGGTGTTGCTTATACAAACGTAATGCTAGGGTGACCAGTGAGGAAAATACCGTTACCTTTTAATATTATGGTCTGACCATTCCAATGTTAGTGGAGAGGGGACGTATTTGAAAACAAACTTCTGCCACCATATAGCTTGACAATATTCTTGCCATTATTTGTTTCTAAAACAAAGCAATGATATCAGTCATATCATCAGAATAATTAAATTATTCTGAGGTCAAAGATTGGAAATACAATTCCACGAAGAGTAATGGTTGTTTCATTTTGGTGGTTTCTTAATTAGCTTGCTCTTTTAGAGGGATAAATGGGGATGTTGCCACGCTACTTGAAGTATAAAGTTGATCTGTATTACCAGTGCTCCAAATTCCTCTTGGGATGAATATTCTGTAGAATGTTGCTTTCGCCATTTTATAAACTCTATTCAAACAATCTAGAATCACATGCACGGCTAGAGAGAACGTAGAATTTGCAAAAACCAATCCATAAGTTTTGCAACATTTCAAGGGAAACGCAAAGTTATTTAAATTGTGTTGCATACATTCACCTTTAATCATATATAAGAAGGTAAACTAGGTTAGAAATAATACTCTCTCTCTCTCTCTCTCTCTCTCTCTCTCTCTCTCTCTCTCTCTCTCTCTCTCTCTCTCTCAGAATTCTTTCAACCTACAAAGACAATCAAATATTGTTTGAGTTTAAAATACGAGAGACTCCTCTAGGGCCAACAATTGGGAGTGGGGGTGTGGGATGGGGATGCCACCGGGGATATATATCCTGGGGTCCTTGCTCTTTGTTTATTATGTATACTATTCCGGGGCCGAGAAGGGTGGAGGGGAAACCATGGATATATATCCTCGAAGCTTGGGTCAGTAAGAAGGCCCAAATGATACTTTTTAATTTTATAAAAGAAAACTTTTGTTTGAACAAGAACTAGATAGTCCCAGGTGTTTGTTACCCCATGGCGGGTGATCGCTCTTTATGGCCCTGGCCTTCCCTGTATTAGTTATAATATATCAGATACAGGAATGTATGTACAGTTCTTATTCAGCCTTGAGCTGTATTTCTCATTTGCATAAAACAAAGGCTGTGCACAAAATGTAATGCTGTGATCAACACTAATGGCTAATGGACTGGCTACATCACATAATTGAGGAGAAAGTTTTGCTATGATAAGACAATTGTTTACCCGGCATACACAACATTGTACCTAGCAAGGGTATATTTTTTATTAACGATATCTTATTCCTTTTCTCGTGGGTAATGAGAGCAGGGGTAATCGACTTTCTTGTGCAAAAATGCACTTTTTACAAAATGGTTGATCTAAAAGAACAAAAATAATTCATTTAATGTAATTCATATGAACTACTTCTGAATCTTTCCAAATCAGGCACGGATTTATAGCGCATGCGCATCTTTTCTCTGTCACAACAATCATTCTATATGACGGAAATGTGTGTTAAAAGGTTATTTATAAGCATTTTAATATTAAATATTTGCAGCTTAATTATAAACATAACGAAGTAGTATTGATAAAGCGGTCATAATTTCTTTGGAAAAGAAATCCATCTAGTTTTAAATGTGCGGTTACATCAGACCGTATTTGCACCTTATTTCAGGTGCGACAATCCCATGTGCCATATTGAGATATTGGCGATAACCTTTAATCTGGTTGGAGGGCTCTACTATCACCAAATGTAGGTCATTGTGATCACATACACTTAAGTATATAAAGTCCACAATTTTGAATTGCCTGACTGGATATTCTAGTCCAAGTTCTTCTGGCCTTTCTCATCTAGTTATATTGCTGAGTAGGTCTTGAATTTAATGCAGTTGATTGTTTGATGTGATGTTTGAGAATCGCGAAATATGTTAAAATTTGTACGAATTTGGAGATTGATATTCTATTGATCGATATCAAGCAGATTTAATTCAACGCATGCCGCTTCAGTTTGCTTTTTTTCAGTTTGCATCGACTATATATTGTGATAGAGAATGAGCTCTAACGTAGTTCATTTGCACAAGACCGTGAAAAGCTTTGGTGCGTTTATATTCATTGTCCATGTGTACATTTAATTAAATGAAATGTGCACAATGTGCATTATTGATTTTCTGAATTCTCTCCTGAAAATGATCACATGCGATTTTTAATTGCTTTAAGCAATGAACAACGTGTATATTTAAAGTGTTGGCTCTATGTGTTGAAAATAAACAACACATAATGACAGTAATTATGACATGATGATGTTAGCCTTAAATAAAATGTACCAGTAGATCTATACTTGAATTATTGCGTTTGATTCCTCTTTCGTAGGATCTACATCATCTCATTTTATAATCACTCCAACACTTTGCTATGGAGGATGGAATAACTGCATTTTATAAAAAGATTTGTAATAACTACATTGAGTTTTATCTCTAATACTAACGAGATTTGCTGTTACTTGCTTTATGATGTTGTTCATTCAACAATTCTCTTGCATTGTGTTTGAAAGAAAACAATAACTGATATATGCAATCAGTATGCCTTTTTAGACACATATGTCTGGTTCCATTAATAATATGGTGATCTAGATTTATAGACCATGCTGTCATCCTTAGTTCTGTTGTGAAGGAAATCTCAAAAAGACGACACCAACAATTTGAAGACATTAAACACCAGTCTGTCTAAAAAAGCTGTGTTAATCAGGAGTTGTTATACTTTCTTCCATTATTAAGTACGTTTATAGTGATAGTCAAATGTACAGAATGGCTTACGGTACCAGGATATATATATATATATATATATATATATATATATATATATATATATATATATATATATATATATATATATATATATATATATATATATATATATATATATATATAATAATAATAATAATAATAATAATAATAATAATAATAACTATTTTACTAATGTTATCATTTTAAAGTAAGTTTACACATGCCTGGAGACCTGAAAGCTTGTTCAAACATTCGTAGTACTCCATGTCAATCATTGATATAAAACACCATAACGAATTACTTTTGTGACGTGGAATGCGTGCCTTGAGACTAGCGTATCAATAAATGTATCATTATTAGCGTCCAAAACAATACACATAGGATGCCATTGTTTTATGCAGAAATTCGTTAGCTTTTACATGAGAAAATAATCGAAACTCACGCAACACCTCGAAACTGCGATCGATTGTCGCAATCGGACCCTTGTACTTACAAAAGCAGGCCTACGAGGAATCCATCAATGTACATAATTCACAAATAAAACAGGTTTACGGATAGTATTGAAGTCGATCTTTGCTCGACAATTATCATTTATATATGACTAAGAATGCCAGAAGGGGTGAGATTTATATCTTTAACATGGATAGAACACTATATACAAATCGTGGTTTAAATATTAATTTATAATAGTAAATTAACTGACATCTGTTCGCAGAAGAATATGGGCATAAAACGGTTTTCTATCTGACAGAACTTCTCTGCTCACAGAAAAATATGGCCATAAACCGGTCTTCCTGCCGATATAACTGGATCCAACCACAATATATTTACTCGGCAGCAATGTTATACAACTCCGACTCAAAACGAAATTTGTTTATGTCGTCTGTGGTCGACAAGTCCTAATCAAATAATCCAAATATCCAGTGACTAATACACAACAGTTAACATCGTAATACAAGACTCCAGTAATCCTCCTTTCATATGAATATAGCAGCAATGTAATGTTTAGTTGTGAAAGTGACACGTTAGAGTAAAATGGATCGTCTTTTGAACTGTAATCAGTATTGTACCAAAAATGTAACATCACACACATTGGACATTTTGTGTTGGAAAATGATATCGTCTAAAATATTCTGCTTGTTTTGAGGAACACTTCTTTTTCATTTACAATTTTAAAATCGTATTATCTACTTCAAATACTTGTTGTAAAGCAGACCAAACATAACGTGCAGTATCTCACTCAGAATGAAACAAATTATAAGTTGTTCAGTCTGTCTAAGTGATAAGTTCTTCTGTATGTCTAAATAATTTCAGTTGAAAAAAAAAACTACTCGATAAAACATCTCAATAGATAATGATTTAATATTAAAGTTATGAAACGAACGTAATAATGTCCAGTATTATATCATTATCTATTAGAGATCCTCCATATATGATATGGGTATATAAATATAAATATTAACAGTTGCGACTCAGTTGTTATAACTCAGTCTCCCAGCCAAAAATGATTTGTGTTCGAGTTCTGCCACGTGACCTACCTGGCGTGCCAATGAGTTATATTCTAGTGCGAGGCTCTTTACTCCATATGTCAAGCATTAAATAAACTTCATGCATTCATATGCAACAAATCACCAGACAAGCCAATATAAATATCAATAACAGTACGGTGTGATAAATTGATGCATTTGAAGCAGATTGTGCACTGAAAGCAAAAAGCGAAACAAGAGTTTCGATAGAAGAGGCTTTCTTTATTACACCATTTTGTGGCATCTTAATGTAAAACAAATAACGAAATTGATCACAGGTGCAAGGTAAAATTATGATGTGTTGTTTTATTCATTTCCAACCATAGTTCCTTGTTAAATGCCATTTTAGAGACAGATGATCTATCATAGTATTAGACCGTTGCTGATGTCATCTTTAGTGCAGTGGTGAACACTACTCTTCATTACAAAAATTTCATCATAACTCATAAAAAGTGAGTTTTTTCACAATAAATAATCTTGAAAATAAAACTCGTAAAATTTTTGTCACTTTATGTTTGATATAAATCATTGGTATCGCCGTTTGCAAAGAACAAAGGAGAGAGATAAATTGGGTATATGATTGAAATGTCCTGTTATTACTTTGTAAGTGTCACAAAATATGGCTAGTTACGTGAAAAATAAAAAATAAAAAAGTAATCTGCAAAACATTAGGAATAACATCCACATCCACCCCACTCCACCCTTACACCCCCGCCACACTCCACCCTTACACCCCCGCCACACTCCACCCTTACACCCCCGCCACACTCCACCTTTACACCCTCCGCCACACTCCACCCTTACCCCACCAGCCACACTCCATCTCTTGCACACATTAATTGAGATTTGTGCAAAATTAATATAATTTCATAAGTTTAAAAATTGTGTTTATCCCACAGTGATATATTAATATTTCATAATTTTTTTTTTCTTCAAAACACCACAACAAAACGAAAATTAAATATAGGTTTGATCATTGACAGTCAGAAATTTTAGGTTATTGAATTTTTAATATCATGGTGTTTGCATAGGTTTACTATGGGAACTGAATTAGTACCATAAGTTGTCGATAACAATGTGACTAGAATTTTGTGGCCTAGGGATTAGAACGTCCACCTCGGATGCGGGTTGTCGCAGGTTCAATCCTCGGCCGAGTCATACCAAAGTCTGATCAATTGGTACTAAAAGCCGCCACGCTTGGCGTTCATATTTAAGAGGATAGTGTTAGGACTGGTCATCCTGGCATCAGGATAACGTGACTGGGTGGGACGTCACGCTACATGCATGTGGCATGATGCCTCAGTGCTAGACATCACTATAAACTTCCACAATGCAGATATCGTAATGATATGACTGAAAAAAATTATAAAAATTTTAACACAAACTCACACAGATTTATGTGGGAAAATCTGCCGTTCCCTTATAAAATATTACGTTTTCTTTCGTGTATATATCTATGCATATACGCACAACTTCGACAGAGTGATGCTATCTTCATTTGTATATATTGTTTCGTTTGGTTTGATATATTCACATTTTGTAGCATCTACGGAATACACGAAAACTGGTACCAACTGCATGATTCAAGTTTTCGAGGCATCTTTTAAGTGAAAGCTCTTAGCACTTGATCAGTGGATTCAGTAGTACAGTACAGAACAATATGCTATTGCGCTTCAGTTGATGTACATATATTACCATATGTTATATATATATATATATATATATATATATATATATATATATATATATATATATATATATATATATATATATATATATATATATAGATGCAATAAACTGACGACGAATAGTTTCGTACTGTTCGTCGTCAGTTTATTGCATCTATTTTAATTAATCCCTGACAGACGTGATCCCTTGGTGGATCCAGTACGCTTGAGAGGGTTGTTATTCGCCATATGATTTGTATTCTTTATATATATATATATATATATATATATATATATATATATATATATATATATATATATATATATATATATATATATATATATATATATATATATATATATATACACAGAGAGAGAGAGAGAGAGAGAGAGAGAGAGAGAGAGAGAGAGAGAGAGAGAGCAAATTCTATGCCATAATGAATTCACGAAATGTCTATAATTCTTTTGAGATGAATCCAAATGACACTTCATAATTTTCGCTAGTACACTTTTAATGATTTTAATGGACTCCCATATATTAGATAAATTCACAACCGCTCTAGGGTGCTACCGAAGCGTAAACAGTAATGCAAAGACGAATTACACTCCCAGCAATATAAACAATACAAGGCAATTTTGAAAGATAAGATTTAGTGTAATTCATTGAATGAGTTATTAGAACTCCTTGAAAATCAGTATGCAATTAAAGGTTACATAGACCGCCGCTACAAGCGTTTCTAAGTCTATAGTTGTCCAAAGTGAAGACATCCAAATTGTTGGTCATTTTGGCAGGGCATATAATATATAAAACAATTAAAACCTTCCTTTCTGTGAGTAAAGGAAGCAAAGTGAGGTTTTAAAAATCAATGAATATTTTTTTCTTAGTATTTGAAATAATCAGATTCAGAAACTATTATTATTGTCCACCCTACAAGCCAGATTTTATTTATACATGTGTGTATGCGTGTTTGCGTGCATGAGACTTGTTATATTTTTACATCCGTACCTTGACAAAAAATTCTTTTCATTCATATATAAGAATGTCAAGGGAGACAAATCTTAAAGGACTCTACATAAGGAAAGTAACTCCCGTTAATTGTTTCATCGTTTGTGATAAACCTAATTGGAATTAAAGCGCGCCTCATAGATGTAAGACAAAACAGCTAATCTCAGTGACGAAGCTTTATTTATTGTCACTAAAAGTTAGTTGATTGTATATAATAATGGAAAGGATTATATTTTCCTATTCAGGAAACGGCACTATCAGCTTGGAGGAAGGGGTATGGCTATCCAGGTAATATTAACCTGAAGGGAGGCAAAGAGGGTGGGGCTTACTGCTATATTTCCGTTTCTAAACTTGATGATGTGCAAAACTAGTATCAGTTAAGTGATAATGCATTTACAATTGCGATATATTACTCAATGAGATTCCATTAGGAAGCTATTAAGGATAACGTACGTTTTGTTAAATAACTTTCAGATGCAAAAACAAACTTAGGTTTCATTAAATTAAACTATTTAAATGAACGCATTATTTTAAGTCTAACTATGCTGACAATTTAAAAAAATAATTCAATCTACTTAAAATTTAGATTAAGTTATTAAGCTGGTTCATTCAATATTAGCAGTTTTGTGGTAATTTTAATCTAGAGTTAGGGATGAATATTACTCTTGACATCGAATCAGAAGCTTGCATTCGGTGCAGAAGAGGTGTGGTATATATTTAGGTTTCATATTGGAAACATTCTGACCATAGACGCTTCAGGTATATGTAATCTTTCTGTTTGTTTCTGTTTCTCTCGATTTCTGTAACTTGGAACCGCAGTGCATGAACAACGAAAAACCGAAAGGAAGAAAAAACAAAAATAGTTTCTTCCCTAAAATATTCCTACTGACTTTTATCGTGAATAGATGAGACTAGATAATAAATTCTGCAGGTAAAGAAAGGGACGGCGACCTATTTTTAGATAGCATGCCATTTTGTCCGGATTAATTACAAAATGGACGAGCGCGTGCAACCAGTAAGAGAGTGAGTGACACTGTTGGAATCAGTACACATTTAATAAAATCCGGTTCAGTACCCACGAATGTAGTCCCAGTCTATTTTTAGATCACTTTTTCCTGTCAAAGGTTGGTGGTGATACTAGAGTCAGAGTTTGACATTCTTGGTAAGGATTTAAAGGCAATTGTTTATTCTTTAAAATGTGAGCTTATGGTGTGGTTGTCTGTGTGCATTTCGGCGACAGTGCTCATTGAGTAATAAGGTCATGGTGATGATCCTGAAGTGAAATCTGTGTTCCGTTGCTTGGTGTTTTGTTTGCAATTCAGCCTCTCAAAAAATGCAGGTCAACCCTTGACAAGAACTAAACCGTAAAGTCATCTTTGAAGGTATTGTAGATTAACATATGATTGGTATTGATTGTCACACAGTGGAAAGTTCAGTACTGAGAAACAAATGTAGAGACAATATAGTGAAATTAATTGTGTACTATGGCCTGTCAGTAAAAACTTGAAACTGATATAAAATTTTTATTATTAATGACATACACATGAAATTTGAATATGTTATTATATTGACTTTAAAGAGACAAAAATGAAATTAAAAATAAAAAATTATTTGAATTTTAAAAATTTAAATGAAATTTAAAAAAATTAAAAAATAAAATTTTTCCACCAAGTATACACATATATAATATTTTTTTGGAATGATATTAAATGATATCAGCATATATATACTCCTACACCATATACAAGCTCAAATTTATGGATATTTGTCAAATTTGATCAGAGAAAATATCTTTATTAGTCAAAATGAGACCCTCATTTAAAATACATGAAGACAAAATTCTATTTTGCTTTGTACCTTTAGGTCATTGAAACTATTTATTTGGGATCCAAACAGTTAATTTATGTGTTTATGATGGGGTGACTTCCTGAGTAACACATATCTGCTGGTATATCTATCAGTAATTGTTTATAACCATAGTTATAGGGTATTTAGTGAGAGGACAGAGATGAAGACTTTATACTAGAACCTGTTCAAGTTCTCTACAAAATCATATTAAGCTGTCAGAGAATGAAATACAGGTCAGAGAAGTAAAATATACTTTACCCAGGTATATTTACCATTGCATGTAAGAAAACAGCAAAATGATGTAAGTTGAACATAAAATGCATTCCATTTTATTGTTCAGTTTCTTTAAGATGTTGATTGATGTAGTGCGACATTGTGGCCCAGATGATATTATGGGAATTCTCATGATCCATTTTGCTTTATACATTATTAATGACTAATAATATTTGTTATCTGACTTTTTAAAGATTACATAAGTAATATTCAAACAGATTATTTGAATTTAACTTTCTACAACTGATTCTAACATGGTTACATAGCTGACATGAACAAATATGCATATATTTTGTAATGTTTGGAATCAAAAGTTGACATTGTTAGACTGACATGGTACCTATAGTGAATCTGTAAGGCTCAGTTTTGACTGTGTGCACTTAGAATATCCCAAGATGTTATTTTCATCATGAATATGCCTCTGTATGGTAACACATTTCAATTTAGTACTTTGACAGAGGGCGGTATTGCAGCATCAGCTGATATATGATTCCATTGAATCATTGAATCATTGAACTTAATAACTTGATAGCCAAGACTCATAAAAATAGACTAAAATGTTCAAACAGATTATTTTAATCATGTTTGCACATGTGATTTTAACTAGTACATTTCATATGTCCCACACAAGCAAATATCCATCCTTGTTTACAAGTTTTCGGGATGAAAATTTCACATTTAGTTGATGATATAGGATCTATTGGAACCTATAGTTGATCTGTGTGGCCACATTTTGCTATATTCACTCACAATATCTAAAATTGTTTTTCCTTCATGAATAGGATTGCATATAGTAATAAATTTTAATTTTGTACATTGTCATTTGACTTTCTACTATACTGGTATGTATCAATGTTTGCACCAATGATCAAACCTCACCGTTCCAACATTGCCTTAAACTTTATGATACATACTCTACCTGATTAGTTATTTAACCAGTAAATGGTTAAATATGCTTGTAGAAACTTCATCTATTTTTAGGATGCATTTGTCACTTTAATACATGCCCATTGCTTCACATCTTTGAGTGTCACTCTATCAAGTTTACCTTTTTTAACCATATTTGCAACCTGAATGTTATTTTGAAATCACCATATCTAACACATTTTAACTTCATTTGCCTACATCTTTCTGGGATTTTTTAGAATTAAGTGAAACATGTTATATCTTTTCAGGTCTAGCCTGGTATCTGGAACAAAGTATTAGAGTTGGATCAATTTGGAAGCTCTCCAGTAGTCCAATGGTGATAGCAATGTCTCATAAGGACATGTGCAGTGTGCTGCTATAAGTGACCAAGATGAGTTCATATCAGTACACTGATATACAGCATCTCAGAGACATGGCTTAGATCTTCATGAGAGAGATTCACATCATTTTTCAGTAAGGTGGAACTTCCCTGAAACTGTATTTTCATATTGCATTGTTGACTTTTGTAGTTATCAGCATTAAAATGGAATACATATTTGCTATAAAACATGGTAGTGGTTCCATCAAAACTTTAAATTTGAGTGGGATATTAGTTATACAAACAACTGCCCAAGTACCTAAAACAATAAATGTGGAACATAGCACCTGTCATTGTTTCTTTAGTATGTACACCTATATGCATCTGGATAGGCATATTGCAATTTGCTGTCAAAATCACTGTAAGCTATCATGCTTCAGTACCCCTGGGATTAATATTATCAGTTGTACAGACCTAAACTACCATTTGTTTTAAACACCATTCATTAATCAACTTTGCTGCCTAAAATTTGTCAAACTGAATGTCATAACTTGTATGAAAATTTAATTTTTGTAAAATAAATAGTTTTTAAAATTTATATATTTGTTAAAATTTCCATTAAAATTTAATATATCAAAAATTTTTAATTTCAAGACTGTTTACATACAGGCCTTTTCAAGTATTACAATTAGTTTTTTTTACTGCATTGAAAAATTCCTATAATTCAGGAAGATATAGCAAATTTAGTTTTGGTTTCTTAAGAACAATTGGACCTTAAATTGCACCCTATAGAACACCAGCACTACACACTTTCTGACAGCTGTCACATGTCTTGCTTGCAAGGAAATTTCAAAAGACTTTATGTATGAAGTTGAAACAGTAGTGGCATGCAAAATAAAATGCAAATATAAAAGTTTGACAAAAACATTGACCCTTTCAGGAATCAGTACACAATTAAAAAAATCCGGTTCAGTACCCACGAATGTAGTCCCAGTCTATTTTTAGATCACTTTTTCCTGTCAAAGTTTGGTGGTGATAGTAGAGTCAGAGTTTGGCATTCTTTGTAAGGATTTAAAGGCAATTGTTTATTCTTTAAAATGTGAGCTTATGGTGTGGTTGTCTGTGTGCATTTTGGCGACAGTGCTCATTGAGTAATAAGGTCATGGTGATGATCCTGAAGTGAAATCTGTGTTCCGTTGCCTTGTGTTTTGTTTGCAATTCAGCCTCTCAAAAAAATGCAGGTCAACCCTTGACAAGAACTAAACCGTAAAGTCATCTTTGAAGGTATTGTAGATTAACATATGATTGGTATTGATTGTCACACAGTGGAAAGTTCAGTACTGAGTAACAAATGTAGAGACAATATAGTGAAATTAATTGTGTACTATAGCCTGTAAAAATGGAGTCTTTTGGGTGCTTTTGGTGTGCTACACAAAACTTGTAGACGTGCCATGCTGTGGCACGCGTTCCGTAGGTAGCCTGACTCTGCAGTAAAGTAATACTCCATGACTACGTGCTATTTCATTTCAGCTTAGTGTTTAAACATTTGTTAAAGAAGATGCTACAGGAATTAGGACATAACTCCAGTACACTTGCAATATTATGTCTGCATTTAATGAACCCATGGAATAATGTTTCGGAACCAGTTAGGTCGATTGGCTGTCAACGATACGTTCGTCTATATACGATCTTCCTCTTCAAAGAACTGAATTGTATAACTATTGCCAAGTCAAACTGCAGTTTGCGCTAATGGAGTATGAAGAAATGTAAACATATTCATGCACATGTTGATGAGTTTGTGCAAGGGTGATGGGAGTTTGTGTGTGTATGTGTGTGTGAGTTAAAAAACTTAAAATTTTTCATGTTATGTGTATAAAATAAAACCTGGGGCTATATGGTTGGTTAACATGTCCCTCTGTTTACCTTTATAATCCAAGTTTTTTTGAGACCATTTTGTTTCTTCTTTTGTCTCTAGTTTCGAGGATGTAAGGTTTGAATATGTTCTAAAATGGACGCATAACACAATTAATTTGACTATATATTCTCTTCAATTGTTCCTCAGTGAACTTTCTGCTCTGTGACAATCAATACAAGTCATATGTTAATCTAAAATACCTTCAAAACTGACATCACGGTAAAATTCTTATCATAGGTTCATAGACATCTCTTTGAATGGCTGGACTGTAAAGAAACCGACGTGCAACGGAACACATATTTCACTTCCGGATCATCACCAGTACCTTTTTACTCACAGTACACAAGATAAGCTCATAATCTAAAGAATGAACACTTACCTTTAAATCCATTCCAAGAATGCCAAAATGTACATGATATAGGTATTGCATCATATTCAAAATGACAACATAAAATGAATAATGAGAGAGAGAGAGAGAGAGAGAGAGAGAGAGAGAGAGAGAGAGAGAGAGAGAGAGAGAGAGGGAGAGAGAGAGAGAATGACAATAATCCCGATTTGAGTAAGTTATTTAAATCGTCCAGAAGCGATTACATATTTGTATACATGAAGCAAAATTCTATATTTTCAATTGCATTACCCTCTGCCCAAAGTAAATAAATCTAATCTAATAGTTACATATGACACTGAAAGTCCATTTTTCATCAACTCGGCTTGTTGTCTACTCTACTTGCAACAGAACAAGTACAGGGTAGTTTCGATCACGCCGCATGAACAAAAAGGAGTGTCAGCAAAATGAACACGGTAAAGAACAGCTTTTAATGAACTTACATAGTTTTGTAATCTAGTATGGATAATGTGCAGTGTTTGATTAGGAAAGCTGGTGTATAGCTAGAACTAAGTTTAGGAAATAAACACTTTTTCAATGCACTGTAAGACATACTGCACTGAGTATCCGGTTCGAGATTATTCCACAAAGATACTGCTGAAGGTATAAACTACATATGACCATATTGTTTGAACGTCGAAGGTTATAATTTGTTTTATTGGATACATGGGAGGGAGTAATCGCAAAGATATAGTCTGGAGATTGGCTCATTTTAATGTTGTAGAGTTTTAGTAATTTTTGTCTGTTTCTTCTGGACTGCACTTTCCCAACCTGTTTCAAAATAGAGGGTTTGCCAGCTAGTGCATTTTGGAAGTCCTGTAATTATTCTTGTGGCTTCGAGTTGTAGTTTTCCCAATTTTTCTGAATCCGTCCTAGACTACTCTTTCATAGTACTAGATAGGCCTGATGCAAGTTAAATACAGTTATTCTATACTTATTATAGCGACTATACAGCGCCACTTCTGTGTAATGTTACGAATATGTGATTAAAGTTCAACATTCTTTTTATTTCATTTTTGTTTCTCTGTATTTAATTGCAATGGATATTTGTCTCAGATTCGGGATTCTATTTTTAGTTTTGAGATATAAATTTAGCACAAACTTTATTTATTTAAGACGAAATAGTAATACGTGAGTGTTGGGTGAGTTCCCTTGGGTTTTCATACTGTTCTTTGTCAGAGTTTAGTTTTATTTGTATTTTTATGGTTTATTATGTTTGGGCTGGCAATCATCAATAACTTGTTCTTAATGATCCATGTTGGACACTAACCAGTCATGGGGAGATTTACGGAAAATAAGAGACAATTGTATGCGCAGGGGTTAACAGTATGACTCTCGAATCATAACTTAAACATTTTAACAAGTTAATGACTCTCTTTGTTTAACCAGAACCAACACTCCCTATCAATATCGTTAGGGTTATAACATGTGTTCCAAAGACCTCCAAGACCATACTTGTACAAGACAGTTAAACGTCCTCAACAAAACTTTTTGCTGTTGGTTTCTAGCTATTATGTTACGGTGTGAAATAAAAAAGCATTGATATTAAAGTGTTTTTAACTCGTCGATAATCTCCTTATTTTTAATGGGGATAAGCCATTGATTTTTTAGTTATCATAAAAGATTTTCGTTCTCTAATATTCATAGTTGAGAAGCACAAGCTCAGATCCACGATCAAACTTATTTGGAAGATGCCACAATGACACAGAATCGTTTTTGGAAGTGTTTAGTAAACATCACTGTGGCAAAATCGGATACTCTGCAGACGTGATTGCGTCGTCGTTCAGTTATGAGTGATAGTGGTATAATATTTACATAGTTTAATATGTCGAACATGACTTGTCATATAATTATATCTTTTGTTAGCCTGGAGCTCTTACAACAGAAGACATTGTAAATTTTACCCAGTGTAAAATTTTTTCACATATTTTTGCCATTTATCACGCCCAAGGAGAGTCAAATAATACAAGACTATGGTGCTCCTACAAAAACTAATCGTAACAAAAAAATCCTGCCCTTTGACAAACCTCTTTCATTACTGTACAAAGAGACTGACGCGCAGTCATGCATTGAATTATCTTTATAAAGTAAAGTTCCATATCATTATGGGTAGACGGCGTTTTAACACCAGATCTTATTAGTCGTTTATTATGCCGTGCTTCCATATCATATCATTAGCCTTTACCATGCTGACAAAATGGATTCTAAGTGTTCTTTGTTGACAACAGTATATCAACCAAACGTTTGATGCCTAACTAAAGAAGTGTGGGTACATAAGCCGTTCCGGAAATCTCTCTGGAAAGACGACATTAAATTATTAGTCTCCAAATTCCATACAAACGTAACATTCATAATTCGTTGCAAAGTTTTTTTCTTCATTTCATTCAAAGGTCTTCAAATCTAGGGGACGGCACTTGATATGATCTTTGTTATCTGTACCTAGTCTAAAAACATCCTTTTAGCGCAGCGTTTATCTCTAGTATTGGACGTTTACTAGTGTTATTTAAATCAAATAAAAAAATTCACCAGAGATACTAGTGAGGGGTCCGGAAAGTGTTTCAAATGTTTTCGTCAGGAAAAATGATTGTATCATGAACTTTGTTTAAAGCTTTCTTAAGATTAAAAATGAAAACAATTTTAAGTTTCCGAATTATTTGATGAGACATTTATAATGTATCGTCCTTTCTGATGTTTCTTGAAGTCGATATTCTGCTAAATGATTAGATGATAACGGTTTATCAGTAAGAACCAGAGTGCTACTATACTGTATAGAAAATAGTGTTTTCTTTCTGTGGTTTTATTTTATTATGTCTGTGACATTGACTGTTACAGTAATGTATTAAACAAATACTGTCAATTAAATGCATTAAGCAGGTTCTTTTAGGAGGCTCATCAGATGCTTATGATTTTTCAAATACATATCATTGACATTTTGATCAATTAATTAATGATGGAAGCTAATGAAAGCAAAATTACGTAAATTCGACCAATCATATCAGAGAACAAAGTCATTAGTTGATATTGAGCAAGGAAACTTCAAGTCACTGACGTTAATGAGTGAATCTAGCTGCAACAATAGTTACGCCCAGTGACAATAAATATAGCGAGAATCGCCACACTTATAAAAGTACATTCTATATTGATGTAATAATGAATCCAAGCTTATCAACCAATCGGATAGAAATCAGGAATTTCTTTCAGTGCACATATTAGTCAACGCCGTAGCTAAGATATACAAACACAACTAAACGTTAAAGTTCAGAAACATTTGATTTGATTTTGCGAATAAATATGCAAGTTGGTTATGTTCTTGATGATATGGTTATTGGGCTGACATCATCTTAAGATATATTTTTTTTGCTACTGATTATTTATATTACATGCATACCGTGTGTCAGATCATCAAAAAATGAAGAGATTAGACTGCATACTACTGTGTTTATGACCAATAACATAAAAAATCAATTAATGGTATTAGGTCAAATTC
This sequence comes from Potamilus streckersoni, assembly GCA_016746295.1. NCBI lineage: Eukaryota > Metazoa > Mollusca > Bivalvia > Unionida > Unionidae > Potamilus > Potamilus streckersoni. The sequence continues at coordinate 2,101,310 of JAEAOA010002337.1, read as the reverse complement.
ATTGCAAAGATGTATGCTTTGGAAAACATGAGCCCTGCAATAGAGCACGGCCTTATGAATATTATATTACATATTTGTTCGCTTTACGTGTTGCTCTTGGTACGTGGACATGCTTTAAATAAAATGACGGAATAAAGTTGCAGAGGTAGCATCTAATTAGCCAAAAGTGATTGGTGATTAATAAGCTGTTATCAAGACTGTTATCGCCACTGAGGCTACCGCGAAAACACAAGGATTCCAAGTACCAGGACGTGAGTTAACTAAAACCTGTGGTGATCTGTAAGAGTATTATTCATATATGCATGTCTACAACGTGTCACGTAAACATGCGATTTCTTTTGAAAATGCATCCGAGACTTATTCCAACGATCAATCTTCTTGTGCAACTGATAATGATTAACTTCAATACCTGTCATTAATATTTTTAAGACATGTTTAACTTTTTAATTCCAAGCAAATTGAAGTTAAGTACCTTTATTTTCAAGGAAACTGGGCGGGTATCAAACTCACGACGATTATACTAATGGTCAAATGTTCTCATAAATGAGCTGCCTTTGGCTACATGGAGACTTCTGATATTGCTAGCTTTTGCTACATGGAAACCTCTGATATTGCTAGCTTTGGCTACATGGAAACCTCTGATATTGCTAGCTTTGGCTACATGGAAACTTCTGATATTGCTAGCTTTGGCTACATGGAGACTTCTGATATTGCTAGCTTTGGCTACATGGAGACTTCTGATATTGCTAGCTTTGGCTACATGGAAATCTTTGATATTGCTAGCTTTGGCTACATGGAAACCTCTGATATTGCTAGCTTTGGCTACATGGAAAATTCTGATATTGCTAGCTTTGGCTACATTGAGACTTCTGATATTGCTAGCTTTGGCTACATGGAAACTTCTGATATTGCTAGCTTTGACTACATGGAAACTTCTGATATTGCTAGCTTTGGCTACATGGAGACTTCTAATATTTCTGCCTCACTACATGGAAACTTCTGATGTTGCAATGATTATTAAACAGCAGCCTTTGCGACTGTACATTGACACTTATATTATGCTAAAGACATTTTTGTAGATGCTTATGCATTATACTTATTCCTTTAAAAACTTGATCTAAATTAAAGGAACGTTTAAATGTATGCAGGTAGTGATATTTCACATATTCTAGTTATTAATAAATACAAAGAGCTTTGTACAAAAGACAGATACAAACGAATACAATCCATAAGGGTTATTTACCTTCCTTATGCAACATTTAAATAACCTATCATTAATTAATTTGTTATTAACATTGTAATCAACATCCGCATCATTATTATTACTGTTATTAACATAAATCACACACACACACACTCACACACACACACACACACACACATATATATATATATATATATATATATATATATATATATATATATATAGGTTAATACAAGCTATACTATCATACAGGTTAGAGAAATTAAATTCGTACTCTACCGAGTTTCGAACCCAGGTCCGCGAGTAAATGGCACACATCGCCTTGTCTGCACGTACCAACCCATATACCGTCACGACTAAGCACGCATCACCAAAAAGTGATGGCAATGAATCGTCGTTATATAAGCTCGTGCGTAGCAGACACACCCGTATGACGACCTAGAAATTAATTCTCATATATACACACAGTCGTTCCAGATTCCTATGAAAGAAATCAAGGTATATAGGATTTTTGTTTTGCAAAGAATTATAAATATATACCAGACAGAACAGACTGTGCTATCCCTGGATTCTGTAATAGAATCTTGATAATAGTGGACAGAAATAATAGTTTAATACAAACAATACTATCATACAGGTTAGAAAAATTAAATTCGTACTTTATCGAGTTTCGAACCCAGGTCCGCGAGTAAATGGCACACATCGCCTTGCCTGCACGCACCAACCCATATACCGTTACGACTAAGCATATATATATTGTTGTAATTTGCCATTGATTTGGACAAACATTACTCTTTACAATTATACTTTTAAATCGATGCAATTACAAAAAACGGAATTTGTCAGAGGTGAAACGTTCTGACGTATATATTTGTTTGTGATGGATGATATAAAGGCATGCTATAATTTCTCATTACAAGGCAAAATAAAAGTATGTTATTTGTGTTGGGAAAAGGAAAAGGGGTTAAGTAGATATTTATATTTTTATACTACGGCTAAGTGCTACATTTACGAATGGCCACTCACCTGACATCAGATATAATATCCATTCCTAGGTAAACAGTTAGTATGTCCATTGCTAGAGATCATTAATATAATTTTGAAGAAACTAAATGGATTCTAATTAATATTTTTACTACTACTACCACTGCTACTACTACTACTACTACTACTACTACTACTACTACTCATAATACTTTATTCAACAATTTAGGCCATGATCTCATATTACAAAATACGTTATATGCAAATATAGTGTGTATGTCAGAGTGTATAGCAATAGAATGTGGTGTTCTACATGATTAACCATGTATATTATCTTATAAATTTACTAATACTTTAAATGTGTAACTACCATTTTGTATATTATTCACCATTTATATGAATTGTCAAAGGTTGTATAAGACGAAAACAAAACTAATCCTGTAAGAAAGGATTGTTTTATAATTAATATATTATTATGACCCATGATACATATGTTTCTACAGGCAGATATTATTAGTAAGGTTCATTAAAGTATTTCTTTGCTTAATGATTACAAATGGGATAAACACGATCAAAATATAGATCATACCAAATGAACATAATTCAAAGAACATATTTTTCGCCCTATCTTGCTATGCTTAACTGTCTCTATTTTCAGCAGATGTTCTGATCTCTTATTTGGCTAGTAACTTCCAACACAAACATGTTAACCCATCTACCCATCTACATCAGTTCTTTTTATACATGCTATAAAACACACAGTCATGAGAATTGTTAATATCACTTCCACAGTTTTGGAATGTTCTTTCCTTAAATATGTGCGAGATGTTAAACGAAATTGTTTTTGTTCCTTGAATTCCTTATATCACTAAAAAGAAGTGAAATAACTGTTTTGTAGCTTTTGTAGCCAAGATGGCTCGCTTGCTTCTAATATTTACAACATTAAATATTATTAGTGAAGTAGTGAATGGAAAACATTCTAACAGCAATCGGTTAGAATTTAATATATCGTAAAAGTACGAGAACCAAAGATTGGCTTCTTCTGCACATTCTTGATCATATCACCTTGTTGGTACGTTTATAAACACGTAAATAGTCAATGCGAAAGGCATATTGCACAAAATCAATTCATATCTCCAAATTTCAAGTCCATAGGAAACAGTTAGTTTTAGCACAGAATTAATAATTTTAGAAGCATTCCCTACACAAAAACAATTTGAAATCCCTGTAGTTGTTTTCTTGACCTGAGCGGATAGAACAGAAAAAGGCATTACATTATGGTTCATATATGTACGGCAACCACATACGTTTAAATAACTTTCAATCCAAATTTTGAAAAATACTTTTAGCAAATACAACACGTATTATTGATTTAAGTAAGTAAAATAACTTTCTTTATTCTTGTGACTGTTTTAAACGAATATGTTGCCATTGAAAGAGCTTACCTGGAGGAAATGGCAATACCTCATACAAGGCTATGAAGTTTTACAAATAAATTCGAAAGCTCATCCAAGAATTAACAAATATAAGTCCTATCAATAAAAAGTCCTAAATGAATCACTGTTTAAATCACGACGAAACTCAATATGAAAGGTGATGACGTCTTCATTGGTCAGCATTGTCATGATGTGTCAACACTTCTTTGATGAGTCATAAAAAATAATATTCCAGTTTTGAATTCCGAATATTTTTCAATAAATGTCCTTGTTCAATAATTCTGTATGAGTACTAGTATTTTCCAAGGAAAGAATCACTAATTCCATAAACATTCACCTCAAGCTGGGCACAGCAAAACACCTTTAAGTGTTAAAGATTTAAAGCTCAGCAGGCTACTTATTATATAAAAAAGCCGTTATACATTAAGTTAAGACGTAAAACAGATTCCGTATAAGGGTCACTTGATCACCTTTATAGAAGAACGTATAAACTTCTTACATGCATAACATAACGTAATCTCAGTATAGATTTAACTGGAATAAATGGTTCTTACTCTGAACAATTTTAATCAAATGCTTTATTCATCGAAGGTGATTATGTAGCTCGTGCTATAAATATCGACTCATATAAACAGAATAAACATTGGACTGTTTTAATTGGTGCTATTAGAGTCCAATCCAGTGAGGAGGATAGTAGTCTTCCCGGCTTATATATCGATCTAGTTGACTTCCAGGCTTTGGAAAACCTTTAAAGTACACCACGTCTCCACCCGCAAGCCATGCTCCCCACCAGCCAAAGGTTCCTGATGTAACAATCACGTGATCACAAAGGGACAAAACCGCCATATCCGTTCCAGGATTATTGAAACTGATAAAAGCAATACCATTATCTTCCTTCAAATTTTCCTTGCACCAAGGAATCTCATCACTTACAACAATAAACAAAGCATTGGAATACCGCTCTTTGAAATAATTCATAGATTTCTTTATGTAAGTTATCGGTGCTGCACTGTAACCAGATGCATCAGCACTCGATGTTGACATATCTCCTCGACGCACGTGAATACCAACAATCGTTCTATTTCCTTGTCTATAACTGTCCACAAACTGACGAGCCTTTTCATATATATCTGGTTTGAAATTAAATGAACTTCGAATGAGGTCTTCGTCTTTATAAAAATATTTCCAAGACTGATAATACCCTCCTAGTGACCAGTTCTTTGAAGTATTGAGACTCTCAAGCTCGTTATCGTATTTGCCAAATGCTTTTTCCCCGGCTATTTCCACATTTATCAAACTCACAGAGCTTGTCCCTGAAATCAAATAGTATTGACTGATCAAATGATCTGGACGAATAAAAGCGGTGTAATTTAGTCGCTTAGCACAACTCAGCAATGCGGCAAATTGAAACATAGTGTTACCAAGGCGACCGTTTCCTGAAATCGTCATGAAATGAGTTTCTTTCAACACTTTTGAATTAGTCACCATTTTCTTATTCGCCGAAAATCCAGAGGTACTGACATTTAATATTTCTGGCAACAGGGTCACCCGTACAGGTATTAACTGTGTTGAAATTATCTTAGTTTCATCAGTTGCAAATAACTGATTATAGTGACTGGACTGAAGGCTGGTATTAGTTTGTACACCATTACCAATATTGTCCGGTACCGATAGATTTCCGTACTTCACCATTGGTAATGTAAATTTGGGTAGTACTTCAAGCCCAGGGATATTATTATATCTAAGAGCATACACAACGAAAACTCCAGTTGACAGACACATCAGAACTGCGGTGTATTGATGCTTTCGTCTTCTGAAACAGTCATTCTTCCACAGAAGATTGACTCTTTCATACCATGTAAATATCGGCTCTGAAAATAAAAACTAAAAATGAGAATGGATTCTGGTGAAATGGAAAAATACTTTAAGCAAATATCAGAAAATAAGCTTATACCAAGAAAACAAAGGAGTCAACAATATCTTGAACGCTGCAATCTGGACAATGTGTGAAGGTAAGGGGATAAATATAATCAATATAACAAGCTGAAAAATAATGTAACAGTATCGATTAATGTATACATTTACCTTGTGGCTATGGAAAAATAAAATGCGTCAAATGTACCACACGCTCCAGTCGAAAATTAAATCAATGTATAGGACTCAATAAGATTTCGAACAAGACGAATTTATGAGCTCGTACTTTATCGTACACAGATATGACCAAACACCATTTCTAAACAGACTTTCAAAATTAATAGTAATAGTAATGAAAATAGTACTGATCGTTGATTTTAGTAATAGTCATAGAAGTGTTGATGAAATGTCGACTTATAAATATTATAAACATAGAATAAAGCAAACGTTTTTGGAATTTTAAAAATCAGATGATTGCATAAATGTAATCTATAAATTAAAGTTATATGCTACCCCAAGTTGCTTGAAAACAGGTTACATAGTATCGCAACACTATTTAATGATGTTTGATGTTCTCATAAGTGAAACTATTGCTGTTATGGAAAATTAAAACATCAAATGAAAATCCAAAACAATAGAGTAAATATTTTGTACAAAATGTATACACGTCATTTATATGACGCTAGTCCTATTGCTTCTGAATCTAACATTTTAAGGGATTTACGGCGGTATCTAATTTCTATTTAGTAAATATCATGAAGAAGATAGGAATTTTTAAGCAGGCCGGGGATAGTGCTATGAATAGAAAAATTAATTCTAAATAAGTCGTAATAAATTTTATACCCCTTATAATTGTAATGTTGATATCATCAGAAACCTCAATGGTATTAATGTATGAGCACAAGGCTTTGAACACATATGTATATGTACTCACCTGCAAATATATTGGGGTTGTTACAGTAATACATTTAAAATGTTTTGCACTTCCGTTAAATTTGAGTTACACTTTGGATACAAGAAAAACAATTATTGGATATTTTAGTGACGGTTGATTAATTCGATTACCCATCAGGAAGTATTCTAATGTAATCAATATGTTATTAGCAGTTACTATTAGTTTCAGTATATAGCTTTCCTATAGTCAAATAACGGCATACGAGCGTTGTACACTGTGTAATGAGATACAAATCGGAACAAAGACCTTAGCAAAAACATAAATATATTCACTGTTGAACCGTTGAACCGAACACATTTTAGTATCAATATCCTGGAATAAAATCATATCAACAAAATTAAGGAATTGAAAATCAGTTATTTGACCACAGAAATGATCAAACTTTTGAAATAGTCAGTAAAGATTTTAATAGTTCCGCTACGATATATACATAAGCTCAGCCAAATATTTCTCCTTCAAATCCAGAGCGAAATATTTAAAATATTGACACGTTCTTAGTCTCGAAAATTTATAGATTTCTAAAATGCACGAAATGTAATATTTTATGATAAGGGGGCAGATTTCAAGTCTATCATTCGTGTCGTATATTTTTGTACGTGAAATACAGTGGATAAAGAAATAAAAATCGTAATCTAGATGTTTTCATATTTTGTCAAATCAATAATGATGCCTTCGATTATTAAAAGCTTTACTCTTACATACTGTATTGTCATGTGACATTACAAGTTTATCATCTCATATTAAATTAAATGTACTTGATAACACCGTTTCTCACGGTGAAAAAAATCATTGTCTTAGATCTTAAGCCTACTTACGCTTTAAAAAAAGAAACAATAATAACACTAATGTATTGTTCATCTACAAATCAACCATCCAACGTCTGTATTTATTCTTCTCATCTGCTGCTGACTAAAATGCGTAGAGATATATGAAATACAAAGCCATTTGAAGGATGAAGATTCAAAGAAAAACTAATAAATACCAAATATTATTACAAACCAGATTTATCACGGCACTCTAATATAACTTTTACATGAAGAACATGTTGACATAGGTGGTAATGGGGGATAATTTGGTTAGCAAAGTTGTTCCCTGGTGATGTTAGGACTTAATAATAGAAATGTTAATTTCTTGCCATTTTCTTCTTGCTTTAAGGATAGCCCTAGATTTGCGGTTTAATGTCAAAGTGTCAATAAGTTTAACAGTATTATGTCTCTCCGGGCACAATATAATTTAATATTTTTCTTCTTGACTCAGTAGATCCCTTTGCCATCGAAATGGTTTTGGTTTCGAGAAAAAAAAATAGCGATCGAGGGAGGCGGTGAATTGTACGATTATAATTTAACAGTTTCTCATTGCACATAAAATTTGTGAAATTGTTTTCTGGATAACAGTGATAATGTATTGATGACAATTAACATGCAATTTCCCTTTGTCCTGAGAAATCTATCACAAAAATGGTACCCGAGAAACATGCGGACGTCTAACGTTAAAATTATACTTGCTACCCAACACGCCGCATTAACGGACCAAACCCTATTATCTACTAATCAACAACAAAGCTTTCTAAGCTAAACGCTCTAGAGTAACAAACAACCACTCATCTAATGGTTGCATCTACTAACACCAAGGGTAGGACGTTAAAGAAGTGAGATACAATAGATGCGAAAACACTTATAAACAAGACTAAATCGTTCTACTATCATATGATCTGTAATATCCATACTATCCCTGTCACCTTTAGTAAATAAACCTACCGCAATTTAGCATCCTTATAATCCCTGTAATCCTAGCTGTGCTGTGTAATGAATAGAAAGGTTAGAAATATAACGATGCTATAAGCACATACTAGTATATTATTGCACATAAGATAATTGTTGTTCTTACATACTATTTATACAAACGTACATGTACTTATAATTGCCACAAACACGCAGATAAGGCAAGCGAGCGGAGAGGGGTATAGTTTCAGTTGATAACATACAAACACTCAAATAAAATCGACAATTTTTATCTCTAAGACAGATGTTGATATCCGTCATAAAGGACATTTTGGTTAATCAAAATGGATTTTTACAGTACACCTCCCGGATCGCGTTCTACAATTAGCAAATTCATATCCCTGTCTAAATGTTTTGTTTATTTTGGTCTTGTTATTCCCAAGACACAGCTTCTGTCTTGAACTATTTTCTAGCTTATGTTGTACAGTTATCGCTTCCTCTCCCTTTCTTATGCCACCACTCCCTTGCTTCCTCTTCTCAAGCTCTATTAATCGTGGCAGTCTCTTTTTCTATTGTTTTGCCACTGAGTTCTTTAATTAATTAATCTTACGTAATCTGCAGGTGCACTTGACGGTATCTAGACGATATTTGTTTTCGTCGTAAGGACCTCAATGTTTTCCAGCTTGGGTATAATTATCTAATCTCTTTCTAAAGGACACGTTGCGCCTATGTAATGTTATATGCAACATTGGATCTATCATGCAGTGTAAACCTGGACGATTACTTTAGCTACAACTCTTATCGCTTCACATTAAATGGTAGTTCTCCTGTTATGACCATGACTATAGATGCGAAAAACAAGATGTTAACCCTGAATTAGATCCTATTTAGTAACAATATTCTGGTTGTCCAGTACATTTGGGTTTGTTAAAACATACCTTGTTCCCCTTGATAATTTCGGACCAAAAAGAGTGACGTACAACGTGTGAAATGTAGCTTGATATGGTAACTAATTAGTGCTCTCTAAGATCTTTCAAAAGCTGAAATTTTGTCTGTAGGATCTTACAACTACAGTGATGCATTACCTATTCACTCTTTCAACTTTTTCTTTGTTTCTTTAGGTTAGCTTTTGATTTTCATTGCATCATTGTGCTTCTTCTGAAAGGAACATAACTAATAATGTCATTCCTGAAGATGGTTTTAAACTGACCAATTGTTGCGTGACTTGAACGGTCGCCAGTCTTCCAGATTCTGCTGTTATCGGCAAACGGAATGACGTTAATATACGATGGGTCTTTTACTTTTCTATTTGTGATTGTAACGTTGAAGATAGCAGACATATAACATGAATCTCTCTCTCTCTCTCTCTCTCTCTCTCTCTCTCTTTCGCTCTCTCTCATGTAGCTATTAAATTGATAGAAATGCACATGAATGGTAAATTATGTTAGTAGTTTTTTCTTTCTTCATGACCGCAAATATTTGTAGTTAAGAACTGTGTTTTATCCGCGATCTGTTTAATTCTGCTGTACACTTGTTTCAAGTTTACCCCGTGGTCAATGATATGCAAAATTCTTTCAATTATAATATTCGTTTAGTTTCTCTAACGTCCGCATCTAAGCTATAAGGCACTTTTCCATCGCTTTTCTGCTTAAAGCATATAACTCGCTGCATTTACCAGTCTTTACGTTCATCGTCAACGTGTCCGGAAACGGACAATTACGCGAATCCCTGGTGTATGTGCATTTGGCATAACACGACCTGAACCAGAACTTTAAAAAGAAATAATATATGCTTTCGGATGGCAACATAAATTATTGAAGAAACATTAAAATAAAAGATGAAAACATATATGAAAAACGGGAAGCGAATAAATGTAATTCCTTGAATTGGTGTACAGGAGGCGTTCGTGTCATCAGGTTTTAGGCATATGAATAAGGACGTAAGGGCTCTTTTCTGGATCATCAAATATATTCAAAGATTCATTGACTATTTTAGCACGGTTTGGATACATTATTTTAATTTCTTTAATACCGAATGTAATATAGCATGCATGCATCAAACACGAATGTATAACAATATAATGACGTAGCTCAACAACTCTTTGGTATGAGTATTCTACTACACAGTAATCCGAAATGGCATACTCCTTTTTGAAAGGAATGACTCTAAGCAACTGAACAGGATCAAAGGTAAGTGATACCCAACTGGCAACCCTTGCTGAGTTTTACTAATTTTTTTGCTAACCTGATCGTTGAAAAAGTAGGGGTTGTCTGGAGGTGATGTCGGACACAAAATAATATCCTGCAAGACTTTTCTTGCCACATATATTCAATTGTAGATTACCTTTTTTTTGAACAATCAGGGTAATTTTAACTATGTGTCCTTTCAAGTAACTATTTTGTCGTGCAAACTACAGAGGAATACATTACAGTTTAGTTTTGTCCGCATAATAAAATAATTAAATTGCTCGGTAGCACCCTTAGTGTGTGTATATATATATATATATATATATATATATATATATATATATATATATATATATATATATATATATATATATATATATATATATATATATATATATATATATGATACACCAAACCGCTAACTGCTACTCAGGCTCTTAACCTCCTGTGGTATTTGTTTTGGATCGCAGAGCTTTACGTGTCCGTTAAGGAATAGTATTAATTAATGCTCGAACATGGGTGACTTTTGTCTCTTATGTTAACGATGTTGTTGACTTTAACACTTTGATCCAGCCAAATCATGATGCAGACTTTAATTTTGGAATTTTTGCAAATGGAATACGAAACCAATTTCTATATTCTAATGTCCTTCCTCAAGGATACTTCTGTCAACATCTTCGGAGCTACTATTGCTGTCTATTTCTTTCTATTTTTTTCTGACGTTTCTTAAATCTCTCAATACTGCAGAAAGACTTACACACTCATATATACAACGTACACTCATTGATTATTCTAACTTGATCTCCGCACATTCCTCAGCTTTGGAAAATAAGCTCGTACCATTGGTATGTGATCCAAACAAACCGTCGCGCGGATGCTAAAGTTGGATGTCCGCAAGGTGGCATGCCGAAATTCTGGTTCTGAGTAGAATCTTCTATCGTTCTCGTGTTTCCACATTTACACCACTAGATATCCTTTATGGAATTAATGTCAAGATTTATCGTACATCCTTGTGAGAGGACTTTTTCGGTCTCTATGAGGATCACAAAAGTGGTCTCAATTAAATAAACAAACCTAGTCAGTGTAGTCTATCATCGACTGAACAAAGGAAGAATGAGTATGATAGCAATTAGATCCATTTTACGCCGTCGTGAAATCACGCGACGAATCCGAGAGCAAGGAAATTAAGGTTCCGAACTAAAGTCGTGACAAGCGCAGTAAGCCAGGTGAATTGCACAAATATGTTAATTCCAGTCTCTTGATATCAATCAGAGTCAAAACAAATATAATCCAAACAATTATATCATTTGTTTAAATGAATATATAATTGTTCAGTTTCGTCGTCATGTCTCTAAATATAGCAATGATACCCCAAATCGACGACTTTGCAACAAAATGAAAGGTTTCCTTTCCTGTTTAATTGAGTGACACTTTATATTGCTCATCTTGGTTACTCCCCTGTTAACGAAGCAACGTATAGGTAAATAAAAGGTTTTTATATATTATATTAATTTGTCACCCACAAGCAAGATAAACTCACAAATGTGTGAGTGCGTGTGTGTGTCTGTGTCTGTGTATCTGTGTGTGGGTGTAATGGTCTGGTGTGGGTATGTAGAGTATCGAATGGACTATTGTTCTTCGGGAAACAAGATCTCAACGCAATTGTTCCAAGGAGACTTGTTCAACCGGACTTCGTGGTATGTGTGAAGGCAACAGGGGCATGACCAAGATTGCGAATATAGCAGCATAAAAGGTAGAGTATATTTGGAGAGACAGAAAGAGAGTTTTGGTGAATGGGCCCGAAGTGCAAAGAAGCAATATAAAAACGCGCTATGTATGTATGTATGTATGTATGTATGTATGTATGTATGTATGTATGTATGTATGTATGTATGTATGTATGTATGTATGTATGCATGTAGCTAGGTAGGTAGATAGGTAGGTAGGTAGGTAAGCTAGTAGGCATTATTTAACGACAACCACAATTTTACTTGCATGACCGAGAGGTTGTCATTATAGAAATTATAACTAGCTACACAGCTTTTGAATAAAAGCAACCTACAAGTGCATTCAGTGCAAAATAACATGATCCTCTGCAATACAAATGCATAATATCCACCCATCCCCAACTAGAAGAAAAAATATACATCTCTGAGATAAATAAAAGGTTTTGACATTGCGAGAAAAGAGAAAATATAGTACTCTTAAAAGAAGAGGAATAAGTGAATGAATTAGTATTGAAACGTTGGGCATACTTTGAGCCATACTCACGATCACTCCTGGGACTGCATATATTCTGCGAGTTCACAATGGAGAGATTAATCAATGCTATGTATGGCGCTTTCCAGAAACAGTGTTTCCCTTAGTGTTTAACAGCACAACTATGGGCAACTCAGCAGTGCTAACTGAAAACCTGTCTAGTCCTGAAAGGTCCGTTGATAAAGCTGGTTATGTACGCCATTTTGATTCTGACTAACAGACTAATGATTCACATCTTTCTCTAAATGTAAAACAAACCTAACCGGCAAAATTTGTCAACACTTCCTTTTGTAATTTACCAATGAATACAATTTCTGAACTGCACTTCATGTCATATGCACAGTTATAGTTCTAGTATAGACAATGCTAAGTGGGGCTTAAGAAGGAGGATATATCAAGAGGCTCAAAAGGGGTGATGTTTAGTTTCTTATGCTATTACAAATAACTTTTGTGTATGTCTCGGTTTCCAACAACGTGAGTTTGACAGAGTGAGGAAATAACAGACTAAAACTAGCTTTCCTTCCAACGTCATACGCTCGTTGTTAATATGTTTTCATTCAGCGTGACATTCAAATGCTGGTAATATTTAGTAGCATTAAACACAATGCCTTAATTCATATCAAAGATATAAATTGAAAGGGATATTTTATTTTTGTTTTAAAAGCGTCGCAGTCAACGCAATCATGATATTACTGTTATTAAAATTATCACAATGTTAACTACAGTCAATTTAAAAAGTCAGCCCTCACCCTTATCGTCTCCAATTCTAATTAAGTCAGACGTATTTTGCTATACTTATAAATTACAATACCATATATCCAAGATTATAAATGTAGTTTACCTACAACTTGTAGTGACACAGACATTCCGTCGCATAATGTGTTGCTGGCATAACTTGGTATAAGATGTTTTGCTAGGAGTAATAGGTACGGTAAGGATCATATAACTTGATCTGTCGTCCATTGCTTGACGGCAGAACTGGGCCTATGTTGTTTGCAGCTGAAGGCAACGTTTAGACAATTATCTACGCTATCTGCAGTTTTGTTTGATAAAACAGTCTTTACAATTGTTGCATCTATGTCTTAAATAAAACAAAGCATTATATATTAAAAGTTGGAAACTACGGAAGCTTTATATAGTTCTAATTTGAAACGATTTCCAGTGTCTATAAAAATTCACAAGACAGTATGAATAAGCATAAGCAAACAATGAAAACTTTTTCCCGGTATCATCAATAAATATTTACTAGCAGGTCATTCAAACTCCCTTTTAAAATGTATGAACTAAGACTTAAATGATAATTCTGAAATGAAGTGGCAGAAACAAAAGACTATTTGCGGATACCTATAAATCCCCATACTTACGTTTAAAATTAAATGGAAACAAGTGGAAATCAGTAGAACTTCAAGCATTGCTTTCAAGTAGACGCTAAAATTGATGATGAAAATATCAAAGATAAAGCATAAAAACCTAACAAGTAAATAAATTTATTCCCAGACCAATACACTGCCTTTTTCGTGCATGAAAGTGATTTCCGATTGGAATTCTATAATTGCTTAGCTGACCCCATTCATACAACTAGCTTCGAGTTGTGCTGTGATGCGATATGCATATAATTATGCATAATCTATACACTAAATATGCATAATTACTTTAAATAAAATCCACTGCAGCATAAATATAATATTGACTGAGCGATGTCGAATGCAACTCTCATTTAGTCCTTTAATATATGTCACTAACTGAAGCATAAATTTAAAAATGGTCGTGACTGAGTAGGGAGACAAAGGAATCACAAGAAGAAGTTTGGAATGCTTCGATACATACATATTTCAAACAGTTTGAATTCAAGGTGAATAATTATTATACCGACTCGAATTAATGGGTAATTACTTCAGAAAAAGGTTGCAATGTCAATTCTTGAATTGTTCCAAGATATTATGCAACTTTACCATAACTATAAATGTTGGTATGGAAATAAAATGAAAACGGAAAGCTTGTAAATTTGTGCTTTAACAGTTTAATCTTTTGGTATTGTTTTAATGCGTGCAGAACTGGTTTTTTGACATTTATTGCAAACAACTTTATATTATATGCGTTTTTTTTTCTGGTCAATTACATAAAATTCAGACATTTAGATATAATGTAATATACAAAACAGGTTTTCTCGTGTTTAAATATAATTATCTACAGCCAAAATGCTTTCAAAATAAATTTAGTTAAAACTTTACTAATTCTGGGTTAGTGAGAACAATAAATGATGCTTAAAATTGTTGATTGGCTCTAGTTGTAGAGATATGATACTGGTTCAGTATATACGAACCATGACTTGGGAATGACATAGGATACGTGAGTTATAAAGGGTAGGAATCTCACTTTAATCCTTAAATGATAAAATCTACATCTTTGCCTGGATCTATGAATAATTCTATAACTGAATTCGGAGAGTACTTGATATTTAGGTAAAACAATGAATGTTGCAATCTAACGCTGGTATTGAGTTATACATGTCATGATTTACATTAATGTTATTCCTAGATCTAAGCTTGCGTCACTCTGCTGAACAAATTTTCATATATCAGCTATAGGCATCATACGGTTTCATGCACTCTTACTTGTCAATAATTGATTTTGCAAAAGGAAACATTTATGTGTAGCCAAAGTGAGCAGCTATACTTAGTACTTGTGTAAACAATGATGATAAATTCTGATATGTTTGTGGTGTAATGACGTTTGCATCACAAAAGCACAGTACAGCCACTATGGTTAAGAAAGAATGTCAATTTTATTCTGGTTGCAAAATTGAAGATTATGACAAGAGGTGGCCCCACACATATACTGCAACACTTATGCATTGTGCAAAACATCCTCGTCAGTGGTTGAACAGTAAAGGAAAATAAATGCCTTTCGAACGCCAGTGATTTAGAAAGCGTCACCAAATCATATCAGCACTTCTTACTTCTGCATGGTGCCTCCAATTGGGAAATGTGTGTCAAAGAAAAAGACCCGACTGTGCATTAAATAAAAACATTCCATCAGCTATACGCCCATAAGGACTGCCGGCTTCTACTGCACGATGATCAATCTCATTTGTGTCAGATGAGGAATTGAAAGAGGATGAAACATCTAGCCATGAGCCATCAATGCCACGTGACCTATAATTATTTATCCAATCATTCTCCTCTGATCCCACATCATGGCATAATGTAAACTGAATAACCTTGTCAGGGATTTGGAACTATCCAAGAGTAAGGCAGAGCTGTCGAGCTTCGAATATCAGCAGTAGAATCATCTGGCATGTGAAGGTAGGGTTTCCATGTTTCGTGACCATCAAAGTAATCTTGTCAAATTCTTCTTCATGGAAGATAATCTTGTAGCCTCCAACACCATCGATGGTGTGATGGAAGCCCTCAACATCGTAAATGATCCAAATGAGTGGAGTCTGTTCATCGAGCACTAAATGTTTTCTGATATATAGCTCTGACACAATGTATATTATTTACTATAAGTACATAACATCTTGCAAGAAGATGTTTACCTGTAAAATAATCAGTCTAGTCAAGAATTAGATTCATTTGTAGTGTTATGTCTAACTGTGTTGTGGCTTTAACTTTTGTCCATGGTTTTTGGAGTGCACATAAAGATAATAAT